>CAADRB010000076.1:256471-318801 GCA_900708905.1 Hymenolepis diminuta | reverse complement strand
CAGTTTTCTTCCGTCATTATATTGAATTTTTTTATCTACTCTAGTAAATCGATGTTCTAAGCGTATATTTTGTCAATCCTTTCATCCAATTTCAACTTCTTGGAGTTAAACCTGGCGCTTTCGGTGGGTGGATGAAATGGAAAGGATGAGTCCTTTTGTAGCGCTTCTTACTAAATTGCCATAGCACTAAGTCGCTAACCCTAAAATTAGGAATGTCTAAAGTCCCATTTCAGTGTATCACCTTAATAAAGTCTCGATGTACCCGAAATTAGAAGGATTATTGGTATGTGCTAAGAAGGGGCTGTCGTTTTGAGCGTTTTTTACTAGGGAATTATAATAGATGACCGATCTAAATTGGTGGTTGTCAATGAATTCAATTTGTTGAACAGAAAAAAATATTGTAGAGGGTTAAAAGCGTCTATCGATTAGGGAGGTCATTGTCAATTTAGAGATTCAGATCAGCAATATATTCCTACGTTAAATTGAACTGATGAATTTTATTTTCTATGTTAAAATACATCCTAAATAGGAGATAGTGATGGACCACGACTTGCGCACAATTTCCTACATCGCCGATGTGGGCAATATTCTAGTCCTCATGGTACGCCGTCCCCACCCCTCAGTTCCTCCCAAAATCGCCACCGCCGTTAACAACAATACCGATAACTCCCCCGCTCCCTCCACTTCCACAGCCACTCCCTCCGACGAATCCCCAGACGCAGATCGACCCCTTCCTCCAGCCAAAATTATCTGCCATCTCTTTGAGAGTGATGAGGTGAGTCATAGCTTCGAACTTTCACTTATAGGCAAACTAAAACCACATTCAGTACTGAAAACCTATCTCTAAGCATTTGCTGTTGGGTATTTACTTAGTCAACTTGACTTGATTTCCTAAAACCTAAGTATATTTGAGTCATGAGTCTTGAGCATCTAATTTTTATTTCTTATTGATTATGTTCGGATGGGTAGAGGCGACTTGCTTATATGTTGCAATACATCATGGATCCGAATGTCTGTAATTGAAATCAAAATCCGCTTTGGTAACTTAGTAAACTATATAGTGTATATAACCTGAGAGAAAACAAGATTCTAAGAAATATAACAATGACCGTAATCAGCCTTGTTTTCTCTTATCTTTATCGCTTTCAGGATCTCTTAAGGCCATAAGTTGCTATATGTACATTCATTTTGTGGGCTATGCTGTCCAAACTCACAGTAATAGAAGAAAGCCGCTCTTAAATTGAAAGGTGAATTAGACACTAACGGAAAGAAAGCTTTTGACATCGACTGAACTCAAGATTGCAAGTTTACCTCTCCCTCTCCCTCCGCCTGCCCCAGCTACAGTTTGAATTATTTGAACTCAGATAAAGCGGCTCCATCTCTAGTAGCTATAAATCAAGTGTTCAAACGCTCTGTTAGCTTATCCTGTCTAATCTCCTGGCCGAATTTTCTTACAGACATCCATCCTATTTCTAATGACCACTTGTAAATATTTACAAATATTTCAGCCCTCTTTTTATCTGAAGCGGTGCTGATTTGTGGTTAGATCCCGCTTCTTCTGTTGAAAGGGTTACAAAGTGTTGTGATACACCTCTACACCCTAAAATGGAATACTCTCTTAGTGGTCCCTACGATCTAGATAGCGATAAATTGTTTCGAAATGTGGATAAAATTACACTGTTTATCGCTGATAGAATAATAAAAATGCAATAATCTGTCTGAACTAGATCGCTTGATATTTAAGTAAACAATTTCCATCTCATTATGCATGAAAATTTCTACAAATATGTTTTTATTTTAACGAGAGGTACGTATATTTGATCAGATTTAAAACGAATCGCTCATCAGCGACGTATTTTCGAATGAATTAATTAAATTCTGAGAAGTAATTATAGTTCTATTAACAGTATCCAACAGCTTTATTCTTCAATATATCTCTGATTGTCAAGCAATTTTGTCAGAATAATGGGGATTGTGTCACTCGTATCACGTCTATGAAATTACCTCGATATTTGCCCACTATTTCACACATTTGTTAATGAAGAATTTGCAGCTGAGGAGTCATCAACATAGCAAATTAGGTGTTCTTCCGTCTTGCTACCACAAAGACTACAAATAAAAGAGAGAGAAGATGAAGAATGTGGTGCAAGTGCTAGTATTAGGGTCGTACGAAGGGAGCCATTTATCTCGTATGCAATAAATCAAAAAGTACATGAGTTGAATAGAGGAGAGTTCAATGTACTGAGGTTGGTATATTGGGATAAATCGATAAGTGAAGTGGATATACCACATTAAGCAAATGAATTCTTTATTGTAATTGTCCCTTGGTGATTTTATTCTCAAGCTAAGTGTTTGGAGGCGGTTTTATTTCAATGGATTTGGGAATTTTCATATTTTTTCCATGCTACTCCTCTCCTTCTTAGTGCAGTTAAAATTTGGCAAATTTCAAATTGCATGCTATCGTCTTCTGCTAGAAGAATTCAATATAACCCTTAACCATAAAATAAGGCAAGCACTTTTCACCAATTTTGAATTTATCATCAAATGCTAGTTTTCTACAATCTTTTTTTACAAGTATCCATGACTCGACTTGGTTATAAAATAAATCTCCAACATTTTCAATTTTTCAATTATTCACATTCCTTTTCAAACTTCTAGCGGACCAGAATGTCAACCTATTACGACGGTGGAGAAGAGATAACCTGTCTCTACTATTGCCACTAGGTCTTCGTCAGTATAGATTTCTGTCATTATGGAGAAACAGTTTACGTTGTTCCTGATAGTCATTTTGAAACCCACTAGTTTTTATTCTTCATAGGGGAATAATCAATAATCCTAAATTAATCATTGATCTGTAAATGGATCACTCAGTGAAAATTCTTCACAACCAAATCTAGTGTTAAGATTGTGGCATGTTCATCGTTTACTTGATTATCTTAGTTTTATAATTCCTGCATATTGAGCTTTTGCTCTGATTCATCCCTGTAATTTTCACTACGCTAATTATCTCCCTATTCTCTCTTTAAACGAATAATCAACCAGCCTCTGCTGTTCTCCTCTCTTAGAGGTGAAGTTTGTAGAACCCTTAAAGATAGATTGCTTATCCTTAAATTTTAGGTTTCTCCTCTACATTTTAGCTACGTTTTCTCAATTCTGCTTGTATGATGAAATGCTTGCCAACATTTTGGTCATAAACCCTGTCATCTATCAGCCGGGACATTTTTTCTCAAACTTTACAACGAACGACGTATTGTGCAGACAGAATATATAGAGTATTTGCGTGCAATTGTTAGTTAACTAATAAAATGATGGAAATATTTTGTATTAAACCAGCAATTTAGGCCACTTTATCTGGTAACTATTTTTTTGATGCATTGTTGTTGGCCATAACGAGGGTTATTCTGCGTTACGTCATCTTTGCTATGCTGAAGATCATTTTCCTTCTTGATCGTTGGAAAGAGAAATAAAGTGAGGTGGCAACCTTGGGTCCTTCTTGATCAAATAATGCCAGTCAATAAGCACCAAACATCTTAGACAAGCATTTACTACAATCTAGGAGACGAATCGTGAAACTTGAATTTTAGAACGGATAAATACTGTACGCCTCGAGTCAAAGAATCAAATGAAGTAAAACTCTTTGATTCCCTGATGTTGCTCTCTGTATCTTTTTGATCCTCCTCTCTTTATCGTTCTTAGGGCTTTCTGTTATTCGATGTCAGTTGCTTCCCACAAATGAAAATTGTGAAATTTTTTTTCTATTTTACTGTGGGTAATGATATTGCATCCCATTCTGTTGTAAATGATACGATATGACGATGTTGATTACTGATACATTAAGAAGTCTAAGATTCAAGCCTTCCAAATGAGCTGTTTATTCACATCAATTTAGCTATACATAGGCATTTGTTCAGCATTTTCAATTCTTTTTAACTTATTAGACCCAGATGATTACTCAAGCCATCGGAAAAGCCTTCCAAGAAGCTTACTTCGAGTTCCTGCGGCAGAATGGTGTAGAGGACCCGGAAACTTTCCAGGAACGCAACTTCCAAAATATGATGCATCAACAGGAAATCTTCCGAAACGAGCTCGCCTTCTTCTCAGATAAGGACCAGGAAAAAGAGGTTCGCTCTGTATTCTTATTTCAAATTTTGCTTTAAAGTTTTAATTAGAAAACTAAAAAATCTGTTGCTTTGTATATTGCATATCCTTAACGATGATCTTATTTGTTTTATCCATTTTCCAAATTATATGAATGATCTATCCAATTATTCTTCATCTAAATCGACGTTTCACAAGGTATCGGCACTTGATTTTACTAAATATTTTGGAATCCTGTTTTTTCTGTATGGGGTTGGTTATACCAGTATTGAATGCGTTTGGTCGTTTTTTTTCGCTCGGATTTCGACTGCCTGATTTTCTGATGCAAATTGTCTTTGTAGTTGAAAATTGACGCACGCAAGGGCAATTTATTGCCTGGTAAACATAAGTGGAGTATGTTGAGTAAAAGAAAAATATAGGCGTTAACTTCCTTAACGACTGCTTGCATGACTGATCTAGTGTAGTGTTGTAGTTCTGTGATGTATTACAGTTTTTGAAACCGTCAAGATGGATACTTTTTAATCGGTGTATGGTAGTAAAGTTATCATGCGTTTAGAGTAAGACTGGAAGTAGATTTGAAAGTTCAAAGGGCGTGTTTTATTAGGCTTATTTGTAAAACTTTCTAGTTTCCACTGAATTAATATGTCATGAACTGCACTCATTAAAATGTCGAGGTTATTTGTCAGTAAAATTATTATAAACAATTAGAAAGGGGATAAGGTATTCTTGTTTCTTAGGTGGTAGGTTTCGTTGAGCAAGATGATTTATTAAATCGGTCTATTTATCTCTAATAAGGATTAATCAGGGTGTTTGTAGAATCACTGGTTGTGAGGTGGTGTGAAGTAGAGCTTAGAAGTCTGTTAAAATTCGGACTCAAGCGAAACTTGGAATGGAATCAATTTGTTATGAACCCTACGCCATACATTAGCTGATCAATACATTACTTGCCATCTATAGAGTGCAACAGTGGTGTGTCTGCCAAGTCAGATCATGAGTTCGATATTCAATTGTGTACATTTAACGTCTCTATTGAATAAGGCACTTCAAGGGATGGAGTGATGAAAATTTCTTGTAAGAGGGACTGAATGAGGGACTGCAAATATTCTTCCACTGGCCAATGCTAAACACTTCTTTCAAACTGACGTGCGACTTATTTGTTAATGAGTGAATAAAATAAAATAAGATACAATAATAGCAATGTATTAAAAAGGGACAGACCTATAGCACTCAAGTTGGTAGTGAAAATCTTTCTTGGGTTTACACAGAGACTAATCGTATATATGCGGCTTGACTGATGACGGATTATCACAAAAATTAGAATTGTAAATATAACTTAATATAATTAAATTTAAACAACCTATCTGTGTTTATGCTAACATTTATCAGCCACTATATGACTCGTTCGGAGAGTAATATTATCTAGTTCAGTGAGTTGCGTTGTACCTGTCTCCTGAAAATTGGCATTTAGTCACTGCATGAGAATCGACGCAGCTTCAACGAAGAAGTTGTGTTCTCTCGTCATGATTGTAATTTAGATCCATGCAACCGGTTTGGTTATAGTTTACTGACTAATTAATGTGCCCCCATTCATGCTCCAGTCCTAGTTGATCAAATTTATTACAACTTCCCTTAATTCATTTTGATTTGATCAGAATCAGGTTAATGAAAATTACATTATTTTTTATTCTAAATTCCAAATTTTTATCACTTGTCCTTTGACAGGAAAGGATTGAGCCTCTGATTATGAAACTTGAACTCTATCCTTAGCCAGTATTGCGCCCTATGTCAGGAAGGGGTGTCTAAATAGATCTTTATTAAGTATGAAAGGGCATACAGCTTGTAAGGTGTGAAAGATGGGAATAAGGACCAAATAGCAGAATACGAAGAGTTGGAGGAGGCGGCCATTTTGCCTCATGACCGCAAACCTCTACCAAGGACTACAACGATCGATGACTATGTAGTCCGACACTAAGCTCTCAGTTCGGCTTCCCCTTTTCTCCACTCTACATGTAGGGATTTGTACTTACTTTTGGTTCAGCAAGGTTGCGAGCCTACTTCTAAAACGCTTGAGGTTTATAGTATTTATCTATTCTATTTGAGTTGCTGTTTTTCTCGGGAGCCTAATTCACTATTCAAATATTCTACTCAGTATATCATATGAAATAAAGTGGAGTAATCGAGTATTCAGTCCGAATATTTCTACTTTATTGTTTTTGCTCAAGTTGGATAGTCCTTTTTGCTCACTCAAGCAGATTGACGTAAATGGAGAAAGACAACGTTCTGTACACTACCTCTATTTCTGTGGTTTTGCGTTTCATATTAATGCTCTTCGGATTATTTTGTACCACGAATTTGCATATTACTTAACTCCAGCGAATAATGTGCTGTAGTTAGATGTTACCGTCTACTTTCTGTCATTTGTTCCATGAGTCGTAAACTGATGTTATGTGGCAATGTGAGTATAACTTCCTTCGTTGACGATTATTGTTATTTCGCACTTGTCATGACTTCCAAATTTTCTGTTTATTTGATTATTATGTAGTGCACGATAATTGGGAGACATTGAGTTATTTAAAAATCAAATGTTTTAATCAGCATTCAATTTTTGTGTGTGTAAAACAACACATAACGTTTTCATTGAAAATTGAATTGCGTATAAACGTCCTTTTGAAGTTTTCGATACAAAACTTATTCCACAAGTTATAAATACTACTGCTTAGAAAGTTCCACTAATATTTCAACTTATCTAATACTTTTGTAATCCTTCTGGTTTAAAGGGTGTCCGGTTTATATTCAGCTGTTTTGACTCTTTCTCTTTGAATTGAAATAACAGTTCGAAGTATGTTCAACCGATTGTTAACTTCTTTAAACTATATGACCTTAGTTTTTTTTAAATAGACATCGATTCGGCGGATGTGATTGCACATAATGAATAATGCAAAACCAAATCTTGAACCGCATTTTATTAATTATGCGTAGTAAAACGCAGATTAATATAAATTGTTATCTTTTCACTTACCTATCAATTTTCTCTTTTTATTTAAATAACCACTCGTAGCAAGAAGCATGTGAGAAATGGTAGAAATAAAGGTACAGTTGACTGTATTAGTTTCTGTTTTATCTTAATAATTAAATAATTTTGGAACGATTCCAAAATCGTTAGGTGCTTCTGCATTCAATGATTGTTCTCTATATCATTTCCTCTATTTTCACGTTTGTAAACAGTTAGGTGAACATCTTGAAATTTCCATAGGAATTGAGTTTCTTAATAAATGCTACGTGATGCATTTCTTCAGTACAGGGTCCACATATCGGTTAAAATACGAAAAGTATGTAAAAGTTGTTGTTGTTGACATTTCTTTGATAGTGCGTACCTTGAATAAATTTGATTTTATGTCCATCCGCAATTTGTTTTTGTAGAGATTTACATGCTGTAAGTCCCTGTATGCTATCCTGTTCTTTCGCTATCAGCTGTAGCTGAGGAATTTCTTTTAAGTAGCAACATGCTTTATTCTGAATACAACTAAACTGATTTGATTTGCATTATCTGCTAATCTTAGCTTATGTCAGCTGTCACTTCATTCATTCTAGATATTCGCCTTCTGCTATCAAATATCTTAAAACTGGTTTGTAAAATCCTTCGAACTAAGCTCTAAATGGAAGTAATTATCTCAAGTAGCTCCTGTCAAGAGGTTCATACAGATTAATGATAATCGAAAATTACTCGGGTTAATAAATCTCAACCTATCATGTTTAAAATCTTCATATTTTGCTTTCCTTTCTAAGCGAAAATTGTAATCTTCATATCTATACATTCTCTCCTTTCAAATCCTGTCTTTGATACGAATTATGTATGGCTAGTCTGAGCAAATATGTCGCTCTAGAATTGTAATAAATTTTAGTGTTTTCTCCTTTACAGGTTATAATTCCAAAGGCGAAAGGTGAAGCTCTCGGGGTTGTGATCGTAGAGTCCGGCTGGGGCAGCGTCCTTCCTACTGCAGTCCTAGCCAACATGCATCCTTCAGGGCCCGCTGCACGTTGTGGACAACTCAACATTGGTAATCGAATCATTTCCATTAATGGTCAGAGTCTTGTCGGTCTTCCTCTGTCCACTTGTCAATCCCTCTTCAAGGTGAGTAGTTTATTATTTATAAACCTATTGTGCTAGTTGGACAAAGCAGATTTATAACTTTAAAGTGCGTAGATTTTATATGGGGTGGGAAGGGTTGAAGAAGATCAGTTTATTGAGGGCGGGATCTCCTGTTGTTCGTTACTTGCATCAAATTGCGGAGCGTTGAGGAATACACTCTATGCATCTCTCAAAATCATTTGAGAAACTCGTGCTGATTTAACCATTTTCCAGGCGAAATTATTTTTATCTTCGAATGCTTGCGTAAATTAAGTACAGTCACCGCAATTCGCTCCTCTCTGACCAAAACTTATCTGCAGTGGGAAAATAAATCAATCGGTCAACAAGCCTTCTGACTATGGTGGACATAATCTCCCTCCGACGAATCTTGGAGTCAAATGAAGATTGAGCATTGTGACATCACATTAGTCAATTCTCCTCCTTTGAGAATACGGTTAACTTCGTGCTCACGATTGCAAAAGAGAAGAAACACTTGTAATGTATTGATTCCTTTTTTTTCCTGTTTTTGACGCCCTTTCCCGCGCCATACCTTATCGGCATCTTTCCATATTTCCGTTAATCAGATGAATTGTCTTGATTAAAACTTAGAAGAAGTTCTTTTTGCCCTTCCGTATACAACAACAAAAAACTTATGCTTATTAAAATAGATCACCCAAAGTAGTGATAAACGAACGGCGATTTTAGTGTATATTACTATATATGAGCATATAAATGGCGTATTCATTAGTTTCATTTCCATATTATGCAAATATATATGTATAGAAGTTCATTAGTAAGGTTACAAGAGGGATCGTTCAATTTGTAGTATTTTCCACGGCTTCAGTCAAATGAGTCTTGAATAAAATGCACCTCTTAAGTCTAACAGTGTTTTTAGTTTACCTTGAAATACGATTCGCCAAGACCCTTTTTTATTGAATCTGAACAATAATTGTTTTTTTTCTAAAAATCCAGTAAGATTGTTGTTGTTGTCATATATTTGTATTTATTGTCACTCCAACTTGCTAATTAAATTGGCATTTTTGGCACATTCCATATTTGTTTATAATATGTTTGACGAAAAAATGTTATCTGATTACAATGTTTTTTCTAGAGCTTGTTGCGCCTATATTTCTTCCCCTTACGACACAGTATGAGTTTAGTTTTAATATGGACACTCGGAAGACTTCAGTTCTGTTCCTCTATTGGGGGAAATTCGCCTTTTTTACATAAGGGTGAATCAGAGGATCTTAGTAACTACAGAATCGATGTCTTGTTTATTCCCTTCGAAGTATTCTTTGTCTTCTTTTTAATCAGAAAATCAGTTAGAGCAGAACAGAAGAAAATTCGGTTCTCAACTCTTCACCAATAAAATCAAGCCTTCTCCAAATGTTTAGAACACTGTTTTCGGGTTTGACACGGTTTAATTTTATCCCCCTCGCCTTACTAGAGGCTTATCAGTCTAAAATATAATTTACGAAGTTCCTCTTTATCTTTTCTTCAGGCCACTAAGAACCAAACGGCCGTAAAGCTTGTAATAGTCAACTGCTCTCCAGTGGTAGAAGTCCTCATCCGTCGGCCAGATCAGAAGTTCCAACTTGGTTTCAGCGTCCAGGATGGTGTAATTTGCAGTCTTCTGCGTGGTGGCATAGCAGAACGAGGTGGCATTCGGGTGGACCATCGTATCATTGAAATCAATGGTGAGTCAGTGGTTGCGGTTCCTCACGAATCAATTGTTAATCTCCTTGCCACAACAGTTGGTGAAATCTACATTCGTACAATGCCCACTTCAATCTTCCGACTGCTAACCGGTCAAGAGACTCCGCACTACATCTAGGTAAAAATCGGAGGAATTTTCCTTTTCTAAATCGGTACTCTTATCCCAATTCACCTTTTCTTAAATGTGCTGCGGAACACATTGTCTCGCTTATTTCTCTCTTACACTTTACCGTATTGCATTTGCTTTGTGTATATAATTTTTCCTCCTTACCTGTATGTATAGAAGAAAATTCGATGTATTCACGTACTATTCTCCCTTAAACTGTGATTATGTCCTGATTAATGTTACTCTCCTCTTCCTATCTATTTCTCTGATTGAAGCCTTCCATACAATTAAATAGACCCACCTCTGCACTGCTTTTCTCAGTTGAATTATTTGATGTGATTTCGCTAGTCGCATGTCAATGAAAACGTCTGATTTTGAGAATATAATTGATAAACGATACTACTTCGATTACATATTTTGGCTTTGTTTCATTCGGCAGTTGTTCTCAAACTAGTCAAATAAGTGACATTTTTTGGCTATGTAGAACTTTGTGTATGTTTATACGCCCGATTAAGTAATGTTTATATTTGGTCGGATTGCAGAGTGATGCAAAAGGTAGATAAATTGTCCCATTTAATGATGGCTGCTCCTGCGATTCGTGTGTTTGTAATTAGGGGAATATCTGTTTAATCTATGTGAAGATGTTGGATTTTAACTAGTACGTCCTCCAAAGTTATTGGAAGCTTATTACTCCAAAAGGATGATTGATGTCCAATAAATCGTAATAGTTTTTACAGGACAAATATAACGCTGGAATGGAACATCACTGGAGAATGAGAGTGTTTCATTCCAAATAATTCCTCCATCTATTATTCCATGAGCCATCACGATCACTAAGAGACGCGCCGCACCCATTTTAAAAGTTGGGGAAATCAAGGCACACCATATAAAGTAAGTTACTTTAAGATATACATTTAACCTTCAAATATCAGACCATCTTGAGTTCTATAAATAAATATGGCGACCATTTTTTCAATGCTTTCAGCGATTTCTCAATCATGAGAGTTATCTCATGGATTGCACAACCACAAATGATGATAGAAAATTAGGTAAATTTGCTTAAAATAATTCGTCGCATTTATCGGGTATTAGGAGTGAAGTAGAAGGTCACAGGTTTATTCAATACCGATAGAGAATGTGAGAGTTGAGTGAGAAAAGGGACCGAAAGAGCGGGGAGCGCGCGGGACAGAAGGGAGGGTATATAAGCTAGCTTACTAACTTTCCGAGCGCTTAAGTTGACTGTATAAAAATACAGTTCTGACTAGATGCTTTATAAAAATTAACTTAGCAATCTCTATCGGTAGAATTCGATGTTCTTGTAAAAATACAATTTTGCTAGTTAGATGAAAGAATTTTATGCCATGTGCCTTTAGGGGAGATGTTTTAAAGGCAGATTAAATCATTCTCTAATGTAATGAATGTCTCGGCATTACCCAGTTCGAGAAATTATTTACAGCGCCAATAATTTAAAGACCAAAGGTAGACGCTTTCCGTTTGACATGACACAAGCTATGCAAAATTTAAATGCAACTAGGAAAGGAGTGAGGTATTCAGTTAAATTCCATCGTATCCTTGACGGGAAGCACATACACGAGCCAAATGCACAAAGGATTTGGCATTAGTTCTAATTATTCGAGTTTGAAGCACATCAATCAAAATGATTACTACGATTAATCCAGTTCCTTCTTTAACACCTTCCCGATCAATATGAGCTTGATCAATTTTAAAAAATAAACAGTAAAATTGCTTAAAATATTTAATATTTATTTATTATTTCGTATTAACTAGTATAAATTTTGTTTTAAACAAATAATATCACAAAAATTCAATTGCATAGGTAATTTTTAATAAACGCCTTTCAATTTATCCCAGTAGTCGAGTCTCGTCAGTTATTAATTATCAACGGAGCCGAAAATTGCCGATGCGATGAAGCGAAACAAGTAAACGTGCGAGTTCATTAAACGCGGGAATTCTATTTGTAAAATAAAATAACTTGCACCTTCAGGAAAATTATTTAAGTTTAAACACGTACGCGATTATTTTTAAAAAGTTTCAAACTGTAGAAAGTAAATTTTGGGCTAGGGCAGGATTAAATTTTAGTAGGATATAATCGGATAGAGGGAATCAAATCGTAGGCACGGATATCAACATCTCTTGATAAAGTTAACAAGGGTCAAAAATGGGCTTTTTGTTCTTGTCATAACTGCTGCGTGAAGTATTCAACAGGAGTAGCAAGCTTAGAATAGAGAAAACCTATTTATCTACCGTTCTGATAAGCTTCAATAAGCTGCGTGCCTATGTTAGAGTGAACGTCTGAAGACGTTAGTGTTGTAACCATCAAACGAAAAAATTGTGACCTGGTAGAATACTCTTAAACTCCCAGAGAGGTCGCTGTTCTACAAATATATCGAGCTACAACGACCTCAAGTGCTCTTTTTCGGGATGTTTGAAGTCTTTAAAAGGTATGTGTGGTTTAACCTGCATATATCAAAATGTCATGATCAGTTTTGACATTAAGGGCATTGCTGATCGATGCCGTAAGCTGATGTATATTAAGTCTTAAAAGACTAACAGATACCCGAGAGTTGCCAAATGTCAAAGGTTGCCTTCTTCAACCTAAACTCAATAATGAACAGGGGAATTCCCGAACCCTAATGACTAAATCCCCAAATTTAAGACGTAAGAGCTATGTATTCGCTTACCCAATCTAATATTTCTATCAAATTTTCTAGCCCGTTTAAAGCGCCCAAAATAAATTAAATTGAAACAGATTAAGAATGACTTATTTATATTTCGCAAGAAATCAAAATAAGATGATAATAAGAGCCATAAGAATTCAGGTCATTCACTGGGTGCAGGTCAATACGAGCAGCAAAAATCACAAATCTTGCGAGTAGTTTCCTAAATATGTATATTTTGAACAAGTCAGTCTATTTGTGTGCAGTGGTGCTTTCTTCATCACAATAGAAAATGTGTACATAGTCACGTTTGCGGTCAGTTAGTCCAAAAGATGTTTAATAAATCTAGAGATGATGGAGGTCGGAAGAACGCATTTGAAAGGAAGATAAAGAGGAAGAAATCAGTTACTAATTGGTCCTTTCATCGAATGTAAAAGTGTTGAGACGGTGCCCCTGTTGAATGGTGCTTATAGCCATTGCCATTCATCGAGGTCTCAAATGGTGGATGGCGGAGCACAGCCGTAGTCGGTTGGGGAGTCAGAGAGGCAATGCGCTGTTGGCCCATTTGAGGTGTACTCATTGGCTTAATAGCGTTCAGGTTTCCAGCTGAAGCTTGACGGCGGGGGGTTTGAACGGTGTAGGGTCTCGCACAATCAACGGAAGACTGACGCATCACCTTTTTGAGCTCAATGATATTGTTTGGTATTTGAGTTTCACCTTTGAGATTACTGTTCACTCGCTCCTTGGCCATCTGATAGTCATGCAGCAAACCAATTCCGTACTAGAATGAAACATTTAGATATTAACTACTGATAATAAATAAGTAGAAGATTAACTATCAAGCAATTACCTTGGCAAGCCGAAGTCGACAAGCCCACTGCTTTAGAGCGGTTTCATCAGGGGCGCAGAAACAAAATACGTGGGAAGAACTAAAGTCTTGAGCAGCGTAGGTCTAAAACGTCAAAAACCCATGGATCAGATTACATGATTTCTCAAGTTCATACAATTTCAGTTGTATTTAGGGAAAAGTTTAGACCTTTGCAAGGCATATCTTCTGCAAATAAGTCTGATAAGAAAGTTAAAATTTCGGTCGAATATATAGTAGTATTTCAGAACAGTGCTGGATTTAGGAACACAGTTATCAATTTTTTAATGATTATGCTGTATCTACGTGATTAAGTTCTGGATTCGGTTTAATCTCCCCAAATATGAATTTCTGAGTTATATTTTATGAACATAGCATTGCAGCTACAGTAAGATAAGCAGATTAGTGGAATGTGAATTTATGAACCGGCAGTACAGCTATTACACTTTATCGAATGCCAAGAACTTTAAATCTGTATCTATCTAGCACTTAGAAATTTGTCACCAGAAATCAAGTTTCCAAATGCACCTTTACTTTCTACAAAATAAGTATTCGAAAGGCTTTTCTATTAATTAGCGATCACATATTTACTTAAAAATTGCATCGAAATCTACCTAATTGGCGCTGATTAGCAATACTTTCAAGTGAACGACCCTAAAAACCGAAATCGGGAGATAAATTTTCCTCAAAATTTACTTATTGATTTATTGTTCCATTGATTGATGAATCGGATCAGCTTTAGTGATTTATGTTATAAGTTAGCTTTGGTGCGTTTGCATGCGAAAATAGATTTCCGTTACGTTAATTACTCTTGGGCCACCCACTGAGTGTTCTAGAAAATTTGGCCTCCACCTTCTTGAATATACACGAACGCGTGTAGGTGATGAGCGGTAGATTGTCTATTAAGTATCTCGTTCAATAAGGCCCTTTCTTTAGGTTATCGAATGATAGGAGAAAATGTGTCTTGGTCATTTATAAGACGCATAGAATTTAGCAGATTATTTCATTTTGTTGGATCTATTTATTGTAGAAAATGAAAATGCGTGACGATAGGAATTAAATTTCAATTTCCATCCACAAGTTAAAGTTCACACTCGCCCATTTTGAACTCTAATGATAGTGCGGGATTTTAATCTTTAAATTTTGCTTTGCCACCTTTTAACACCTCCTAAAAGTGCTGCCAAATAAGGACTAATTTAACACCTCTTTCGCTTCGCACACCCTTGCTTCCCGTCAATTTCTTCATCTTTTAAAATTATTTAAGCGCGAAATAAAACGAGAAGTTTTTAACCTCCTTCAAATCCATTCCCATAATTGAACAATTTTCTCCCTCTAATTTAATTATCTCTTCTCGCAGGATTATTAATTTGTTCAGTAAGTGCTTATTTATTGTTTAAGTGGACTGTTAAATGACCTTGAGAGCAAATCCATGAGGAGTTGGGGCCCGCATTCGACTCCATCCACCGGTAGTTTTGTAGATATGGAGTTTATCATCCAAAACCAGGAGTCGAACCAAATCACTGGGCTAAAAAAACAAGGTGGAGGAAAATTCAAATTTATATTTGCAAATTTTTATTGAAAATATAAAGTTCAAAGTCCTGTAGTTTGTTCCTATCTTACATCTAGGTAATTCGCTTATGGATAGACTAAATTAAATTGAATAAAAAGGGTATTTTATGTTTTTGAAAGGCACTTAACTAAGATTTTCTATTCTTAGAAAAAAAGCATCACTTCTGCATATGTTAATAAGAAATAATAAAACAAGTTTTCAAATAGCGAAAACAGAATTAACAGTTAAAATTGCGTCTTCCAAGTGATTGAGTGGAACACTGTTTTCTTTCTTCAAATTGAGGAAGCTTTATATTCTTGTCCTAATGTGGACCAGATGATAGCCGCAGCTAGATTTTTTCCCAAGATATTTATCTTTTGAAACCTTTGAGATTACCTAATAAAAATTGTCAGTGTAGAACAAAATCGGCCGTAGATTATATAAACAACCAAAACGTACTTTAATGACTCGATCCAATAAATAATCATACAACATCCACGCAAGGGGAAGCGCCGTTTTTTATTACTATTACCCAGGATAAAGAAACACAATTTTGCCACCTATTATCAGGAGAAACACCTAAACCGTTTAGAAGATATAGCGTCAGAAAAAGAAACCATATTTCATACATGGTCGACTATCACCAAAACTTTTCAAGTTTGGAATTGATCTAGAGGTGGTGTTAACATTAATTAACCTAACTTACTCCGACCACGTTAATTAAAGTGTTAAATGGGTGATAAATTTTATTAAAATCCGGTCATTTAATACCTGAATGTCAATTTAGGATAGCATTTCCAAACGCTCATCTTGGATCATCATTGAAACTTCCAGGTGAGAAAATCGAATTCCGTCAGTTCCCTTATCTGTCTAAATGAACTAGTGCGGTCGCTGAGAGCACACCAATGGACACTGAATCCGTGAATTATGACTTCAGAGATGAGCACGTTGACCCCTGCGCCACCTGCGTGCATGTTTCAGTCTATTTATTTGTACACGTACGCCCATTAACTTGTCTCTCATATGGTTCATTTCCTTGTGTCCACGGAAAAGCCAATTTTATTATCGTGTGACTTAAGTCCATATAAATTCGTTTTAAAATTTCTGAACATCCGCCTATCATTTAGGAATGTTGATTAGATTTTATTCGACGTAAGATTTAATGTCATAATGAAAATAGTTATTTTCTACATTTTCCTGCCTCCACTCTCATACTGCTTTAAAAGATAAAGGTGAAAGTGTACGGCAAGGATTTCCTCAATTTAGCTGAAAAATCTACAGCGACGAGATACAACATGTAGAGTAGTCAAATTATAGTAGGCCTTAGCAGTGCACTTTTCGATGAAAGTTTATATGCCACTTCAAATGTCAGAACACAAAACAACCCATCGCTACAAGTGGTCCCTCACAAATAAATAAACACACTTCTAACTCCACTGCAAGCGTGTAGCGACCGAAGGCTTGTGCTGTGTTAGATAGGTAGAGAGGGAATTTCCGGTGACATGGGAATTTAAGAGGGTAGGAAAAGGTTAGATTAGCAGACTGTTGAATATAAACATAAATAACTACCCTTTGTAGTCGTCGGATAGACAGACAACGTATATTACTAGTGTCATAAGCAGTGGAATGTTGCGTCATCAAGTCGTAGTACCTAAATTCGGATAAGATTTCAGCAGGTGGGAAGGGGAGGACGTCGGTGCCATAGAATCGCAACATATTTAACTTACAGTGATAAGAAGTTGAAACAATGCTTTGCTGTGTGCTGGAAGTGGAATATCGATTCCACTTCACTTTCACATCATAACCATGATAAATCACGGTACGATGAAGCCACTCGACATCTATCGATTGATTCTTAGTCCTACCAATAATATTCGGTCACGTTGAAAATAAAATAAAACTGATCGAGTCAACCTTTTCCAGCAAATTACAATCCCACCAACCACAATTCTCGTTTACAAATAGATTCTTAATTGCATTAATAAATCTGGTCTGATCGTGCCTAGAGTCTGAGCAACTATCACATACTTCATGACAATGGCCTGACCATACATTACAGCATAAAGTTGATTTCTATTTGAGATAAACAAGACCAGGCAATAGGATACAGTTCGATCGAATGGGAAATCAGTTAGTCTTTTGATATTATTATCGCAGAAAACCAAATCAATCGCTTTGTAAATAAGTCGAGACGCCGTTGGCTTACAAACTAAAGAGTTTCTCCAAGGCTAACAAATAGGTATCTAGTTTGTTAAAAATGCTGGAAATCCATGAGTTGAGGCTCATCAATTCTGATTGACCGAAAACCAAACCAAATTTCTTCCTCCTGTATTATGTGAAATATGATAGGCATACTTTTAATGAGTTGCCTTATTTCAACTACACACGGAAATAGAACAAATTGATTCCTATGACTGAAAATAACTTCCCCAAAGGCATGGCAGTAAATACCACCCGAGCATGTTTACAAGACGGCATATACCAGCACAGCTGTCTGATGTCAAATATTTTAGGACTAAAAAGCCCTCTTTTAAAGATGCTCCCTTCTTTTTCGGACAAGGCAAAATTTGTCTGTAAAAATTTTAGAAATATGAAACCCATTCAGGTGAGTGTTAACAGAAAGATATTAATAATGAGTGGGTATCCTGGAGCACCTGCCATAAGAAACTGGCATTCTACCAACCCTCATGTTGACCAGCATTAACTTTTGCAACTGGTTGTTCCCGTTACTAAATGTGCACTCATCTCCTGTCTTCTGAGTTGCCATATGTGCACCAACGATGCGTAAGTTTTTAAAGAACTTAAGTGACCGTACTTGAAACTTGACACTGACTGTGAACGTGAACTCGAAGTTAATAAGCAGAAGAAAGAAGGTTATGAAATGATGCTCTTTGACATGCGAATTGCAATCCATTTTAAAAAAAACTGAAAAGCTACGGCTTTTTAAAACGGATTCATTAGCACAGTTATTAAAAGGTAGCACATACGGAGAAGGTTTTCTTGTTCTTCTTGGAGGCATAGAGACCTGAATTGCGGAGAACGCACATGCGTCGAGTCCAAGTCTTCTCACCCGGTTTACGGATATACAGGAAGTCGTGCCACTCCGCCAACCCCGAAGATGTGAAATTCAACAGCATTTTCTGTCAGGAAAATAGAGAGATTAGAAGTGAAAGATTTCGTTAGTCCTATCTGAAGGGATATTTAATAACCATCTCTGAATAATCTCTTTTCATTAATGTATTCCACAGGTAAATATAAAGACTTTGTCTAGGGTACAAAGTCATCACAGTTGAAAACAAGGAAAAAAGAGATACACAACAATCTTTTCACACTTTTTACATATTATGTTTAAAGTTTAAGTTGAACAATTTATTTATTTCCGACACTTGCTTGAAATTTTACAGAATGAACGTAAATTAACTCCTTACAAGGTTCCGCAAACCTTTCAATTCCTAATAACTTGCATGTCTATGGAAAAGGTTGATAAATATGTTTCAAGAGATTAAGATACAGTGATGAAAATATATAATTTTTAAATAGTGAAACAAACCTGCAAAGATTCAGCAGAATGAAAGCCATTAACGTTTGCAAATGCCTCGCCAAGCCAGTCCTAGTGTGAGAAAAATGCAAGTCGTCAATACATACACTACTAAAATTCGTTGTCAGTTAAAACAAACAGTATTCATTAATAATTACAAATAATAAGACTTCATCAAAGAACTTGCCCTAAAATTCTTTCCATGAGCTGAATAACACCTATTCTCCGTACAGAACCTATAACAATGATAGCTCATGAAGTACTGCTCTGATGAACAGAGCATTATCCGAGTTAGCCACACCGGGTTGAGTATTGTTATAAGAGAAAATGTTTCTATCATTTTTAGAAACCTTATTCCCCATCTGCATTGTCTGATATCTTGATTTGCTCATTGACCTTCACCAGTTTTCTGCCTCTTTCACTCCACCATGCATGGAACTTACGTCTTATCGGACAATTAATTTCGTCATATTAACTGATGCTGGGAGTTTTAGCTTTACTCTTCCCCTTTATCGCCTTTCTAGCTAAAAGTTAACAAGCTTCTGTCTCCTCTCATTTCTCCCTTAATAGAAAATAGACTGTCATTGACCCTCTCTCACTTCTCTTTCATGGTAGTTTAGTTCGCCTTAGTGTATCCCACGCTGGCCTCTCTCTTAGCTATATCGACGGCGCATTGGATGAATTGAAATCGTAACAAACCAAATGCTACATTGTGTTCTTTTTGCAGACAATTAGCTATTAATAAGTATATTAAAGAGCCAGCTCCGTAACTGTGTTCATAACAAAGTAAATAATATATTTTTTTGATAGGCTTACTTCGTCTTTTTGAGGAAGATTTCACCAATAACTTCTTCCTCACTAATTCATTGTATTTACATTACAATGATCACAACTACACACCTTTAAATGCATTTATTATAAGTGTAGCTTTGTTTTAATTTAAACATTAACTTTCTCGCCGGTTAGCCCTATCAAATTTCCCTAATCTCCCTACTTATTCTACAAATTGGTTTCCAAATTCCTTGAAGGTCATTGAAAGCGAATAAAGTTAATTCAGTAGAGGGGATTGTGATACTTTTTCTAAATCAAAATTTAAAGCTCTTCACCCTTCAAAGTATTAAATGACATTTCATAGCACCACGTTTTAACTATCTGGTATTTTTCCAACTTTTACGAATATCATCTGGTTAAAGTTAACTAATAGGTTAGTAATAATCATATTAGAGCACTATTAGAGTTCATCTTACACGAATTCTAGCGAATTCTGCTATCAATAGCATGCTCGCTCTTGTCCTGGATACAAGAAGAAAAATGTATCTGAAATGATTGACCAAGCACCCATATCACTAGAGTGCTAACAAACTTTGAATGCCGTGAAAGTGAGTGCATTCAGAAAGGAAAGGACTGATCCTGAAATTCTGATACTGACATGGTAGAACACGAAACATTGAACTATACCGGGTAGATAATATGCGTACACCCTGTTGGTGTAATAATGATTTGATTTCGGATGATGCATTATGCGTCATTACTAAGATAGTTAATACTTCATTTTCAAATACTCAAAGTGCAAATGCCCTGGTTAATTCACAGACAAGATTACAGTTATTATTATTAAGGTGAAATATTTTTACCGAATTTCCAGTTGTTATATTCTTTTATCGAGTTCGGAAATGTCAGCTTTGGTCAAGACCAAAAAACGAAGACCACTATATGACTTTACTTTGGAAAAAAGTGCCACAGAAGTGCTACACTAACCGAATTCAACAAATCCAAGAAAAAATAGTCGTGAATGCACTGAAACACTTTGAAATATGATACGTGATGATTTTTTTTATCTATTTGGCTTTTTGTAACCTCTTTGCGGTCAGAAAAGCGAAAACATATCAAATAATGCAAAACTAGAATGATGAGAACGTGATGTTGTATTGTGATGTTAAAGTTCCAAATTCAGAATAAGTGAAATTTTTGAATCTGTACATCTCTACTTCATTTAAAAGAAAAACGATCCGGTCGAAATCGAAATAACGTACCAATGGACGTCAAGTAATGCACTTTACTATGCCAAAATCATGTCAGCCCCCATCGCTGACCCGAATCGCGGCTGTTAGAGGAATATGTCTGAAGTGACAAGCTTATCATTTTAATAGCTCAGTCAATAAACTCTGGACGTCGCAAGAAACTGGGAACAAATACTGACATCTGAATATTGCAACCTTCGAAAATGATGCTGAAGGAAAAGGCGCACAACCTAAATCCGAAGATCAACTTTACTCATTTCGAAATATTTTACTGTCCTCTTTGCTAAGATGCTTTCTGGTGATGAAAAATTATAGTCTTTTATCTTGCCACTGGTAATACATAATTAAATGGAAGTTATCATTTCAATCGGAGAATTCCACAGAGGATAAATTGGCAGTTAAGGCAAATCTAATCTGATGCAATTTTGTGTCCAAAACTTGGATCAAAATTGTGCCATAGAAACGAGGAGAGATACCACACGAGAAGTGAAATCTGAGATTAACTAAACGATTACATTCACATGCCAAGGAAATAAAGCATCTCAAAAATGAAAAAATACGCCTGAAAATAAATGATGAATGAAGTTAGACGAAAATCTCAAAATACAATGGAATAATGGAGGTGTAATCGATCGGTTGAAAATCCGTATAAACTTTCTTGATGTAAAATTCACCCAACGAATTGAATTAATAAAAGTAGAAAATGATAGATTACTATTAAATGTAACCTTTAGTGTACTCTACTCAACACTGATATGGTCAAAGTGTCTTTGCTTGTCTCCTCTACCCATTTATGACTGTAAAATGATACGAATGAATTAAAGTGGCATGACCAACTATTCAATAAATTAACCAATCAACAGACTCCGAATATCACCGACATAAGCTACTCCAAATAACCAGGAGTAAAATCATGGAAATTGAGGCTTGAAACATTCAACGCTTCCAGACTCAACATCCTGATTCTATTATATACTCCGATGTGATACTTTCTACTATTTCTCGTGTTCCTATTACAAAAACTTGTTAAAGCATATTTGCATTGATATGAGTGCTAGTTATGATATAACGTCATATTTTAACGTTAAAAATGTCTCAAATAAGATCTATGTTGAGTACAATCTGTATGTAAAATAACCTAGTTAGCTGCTCGGGGCAAACAATCAGTTCATTTCACTGAAGAGTTTGGCAGACACGAACTCACTTAGAAGTCACGTGGTTGAAGCCATAGTCCACATAGAGACGATGAATCATACTTATTAAGTCAAAAGTGGAAGATTGTACAATGCTGCTTTGATGTTTTTATTTTATTAACCACTTCCATTAGATCCCATGTTCGGACTGACCAAACTTACTTTTCCCAGAGTTTATATGCTTTTCCATGGCTGATTTCCTTAAATTTAATAATTTTTGTCGGTAATTATTGATAATACTAGAAGATTTTGATATGTTTATTCGTGTCACTGGACGTACCTTTGGTGATTCAATAAATCCAAAGTGATCATCTCGAGTTTCGAAGAAAATCATATTCTGACTTTTCACTGGCCACGAGAGGATACAATCTGCTACGGTCTCAGTTTCCTCAAATACCCGTTCTGTAAAATAAAGCAAACAAAAATAACTTGAAGATGGGAATATCAAGTGAATGAGATTGCAAACTACGTTATCCAGACTCTCAGCGACTGATCACATGATAAAGTTCCTTTGAGACACGACCATTTAAGTGTAATTGACCTTCTTCCCGTCAAAAATATCTCGATTGCCTGTCTAAACAGTCATTCTTGACAAAGTATACTAGGATGTGATCCATTAAAACCGTGCTCTCCCTCCCTCTGGGATCTTCTAGGTCGTTCGTACGTAAGACCTAAAACTTGGAAATTTACAGCTCGAAGACTTTCACTTACAAATAGATATAGCCTAAATCCAAGCCTATGTTCAAGAGCAATATCGTTAAATTCCTATTTATTTGTTACAATTACAGCAAATTTGACATCCCCTTGAATGGAAATTGGTGAATTCCACTATGTTCGAAAATGTATTTTATTAACCTTGAGAAATCAATACATCCAAATAGATTAGCTGGTCAATTAGCTCAAAGGATTAAGGACCCCTACTCATAACCCCTTATTGATATAGTTCGCCGAGTTCAGATACGTCCCTACAGCAAAAAATCTAAACGGTTTTGTTTTGCCATGGGCAATATATTAATAAACTGTTGTGAAGTGGATTGATAGAATATTCCAATTTGTGTACCGGGAGTAATGAATTTTATTCTCCAGTTGTTTAATGAATCAAAAGAGCACATAGATTCTGGAGCTCGATAAATCTCACCTTCAGTCAAGGACGCATAACTTATGGAAATTTTAAATACTTCAGTGATATTTTTACAAGTTGCCCTAGACTGATTTCAACTATAGATTTGAAGATACGGCCAAGTAAAAGACCCTTATGATCCACTGATCTTTAACTGTGCTTCACCAAAGGTCTACTGACATTAACGCTCTACTTTTCACTAAGGGCGAATCATCAGTAGTTCAGGTCATGAATGAGGTATAAGTTTAAAGTGCAGTACTGAAAGGTCACAGGCTCCGTAACACACACCTAACTTGGCAATACACTATCTAAGCATTACTTCAACGACTCTTTTTCTTCCTCCGTCTTTAAATATCAGCACTTGAATAAAATTTGTGAATTTGATGATTGAACAACTGGTAATACGGTGCTGATTGAAGTTTAGATACAAGAAGTATATCGGCAAAATCTTATGTAAATTCAAACCTTCGCCGGAATGTACTTTTGCGCTCGGGTTTGTTTAGGTCCGGTACTGAACTGTACAGTATATGAATTCATTAGGTTACGCGCTATTTCATAAGTGACATGTTGGAAGATTTGTCTTGTATTGGGAACTAGAGAATAAAGGATCTATCTATCACTTATCTGACAACATTACAGTGCTTACTCAGTCTATTCGGTGGATGAGATTAAATGTCAAATGTCAAATTAATATCCAAAAAATAATGATATAATAAGATAATAAAAGATCATCTTGCTTTCTCGAACTTTTGATAAAGAAAAGAATTGAAGCGGTTTGACTGGCCATCCTAAGTAATAAACCGATGAATAAATATTGGGTACTGTAACCAAAAAATTTGCACACTAATCCAGGGGACAAATCATGACGTTTGAATTTTGGAACGTAAAGCTGTGAACAATTCGAATCCAAAATTAAATTAAGTAGGGCTCCTTTAATACCCTGGCTTTACTCTCAAAATCTTTTAATCCCCTCTCTCTTACCCCCTACTGAAGTTTACCATTACCCTATTTCAGTTTCGCTCCCACGGCGAAAAATTGTTATCTTGCTGTGAGTTGTAATAATAATGAACGAAAAGAGGTAATGGGGATGTAATAACTTATATTACTACTGGCGATTCCGCAGAAATTTAGTCCACCACCTTTAACCCTGAAACGAATTAGGAAATCGCATTTCCTAAAAGTGTAAGGTCAGCTTAAGGATAGACACCATATCGACACTCCCCCAGGGTGCTTAAATGTCTTTGGCGTAACAAAATTAGCGCAAAAAGTAGGCACCTTCAAAGCTCTTTAGAAGAAGCGTTCATAACACTTGACTTAGGAAGATGTTCTTGAGCCACTCTTGGGAGAAATTTGCATCCTACCACCCCTGTTGTTGACCTGAATTAATCGAAGCTATTGACCCTCCACACCACTGGATGTACACCGATAAGTGTTGATGTGACCTCTAGCTTTACGGCGCACAAAAGTAAATGCTAAAATTTCACTCACCAACTTTGAGCGAAGGCACTTTTTCTACCAGGCACAGTTTGACAGAGGGTTCCAAGAAGTTTTTCTCGATCAACATAGAGGCCACTTCACCGGCTGTCATTCGTTGATCTATCAATATCGCCTTGGTTGTCTTATCCGGTCGGAATATCCGTACAACGAGCTGACAAATCAGAAAGCATGTAAAAGTTCTATTTACTAAGTAAACAAGCCTGCAAACAAAGAAAGCTTGCCAAAATACTTGATGGTTTCCTCGCAAACAAAGTTATTTAGTTCATGTCGATTTAAACTCATTTAATGAGTGAGAAAATTTGGTTATTTCCACAAATTCGCTTATCACAGGACACGTTTATGATTGATGTTCGTGTGTGTTTAGCGAGATTTCTGAATAAACTAGCTTGTGAAGAAGGCGTTGGCGGCTTGTTTAAGGTTTGCTGATGAGAAGTGTCATTTAGAACAGTGAGAAAGTAGTGCTAGGCGACGTTTAGAAGGCTGATGTGTTCAACTCACCTTATTCAGTTTGAGGCGATCGGCTAAGTCAACCACTTGGTTAAGCTTTTTTGATAGCTCCGGACATTCGGACATCTAGGAAGGGGAAAATAATCGCTTGTTGGTGAAAAGGGAGTGTAATAAAAACAACACTTGACAACATTCAAAAACGGCAAATAATATGACAATAAGATGAAAAGTAATAAATTCAAACTTAAGAAAGTACATAATTTGATGATTCCGAATTGTCCTTGTATTCTTACATGTTTATATGCCACTATGATAATTTTTTCGCTTTGATAATTTTGGTATTAGCAATAATAAAACGTCATCACTGCTTACTCTCATTTGGATCTTTGACAAGAATGAATTTCTTCGAAAACTGTGCAAAAAATTAATGAAGAGGCTCCCGTTAGATCGAAAAGTGATAGACCGCTCGTTTTCACTTTTCATTTCCTACTCAGATTTCATAAAGTCAACCCTCATGCAATAATAGACTCAACGTCATATTTGAGCAAAAGCTGAGAAATGAAATTTTGTATTTGGACGAAAGGTGAAGGTATGATTAAGGAAACTGAGATTGTTTACTACGTTCAACTTTTAAAACTAATGTAGTGTCTTCAGTTGATGACTGCATGTAAACACACAGTCTGTCAATTCTTAAACGGTAACAATGTTGGCTCGATGTGTTCTTAACTACCTGATCAACACAACAGTGACTTTCAGAAGGGTACCTACAATTTCAGAAGATCAGACTTCAGGGTTTCTGTTATATTTTATTGACTATCAGTAGAACTCTATGAGGTTTGTAGACCATCAATGCGCTTATGGCTGTAATAAGATACGAATGAGTCAAAATATCATGACCAACCATTCAGCTAATCCAATTGATAAATATTGCGGACATGAACTCATCCAGAAACTTGGCGATCAGATCGTGAAAATTGAGCTTTGAAATACTTAGACTTTACTAAATGAATTATGACCTTGAGAAAATGAATATCTCGAAGCCTTCAGAATTTAAATAATCCAACCTCATAATATTGTTCGTATTCATCCTGTATTGAACAATTTTGTAGATACCATCTCATTTTTAATACTTTGAAAAGATTTTTGCATTTTCATGCATAATAATAGTATTCAAATTGAAACTATTCGAGAAACTTCAAAAGGGTTTGATGTAACCTTTACGAGATAAAATGTGTACACGATTTTCAAAACATAAAAGAGGTCATCGTAAGTGGAATATCTATTTATCTCCTATCCCACTTGTACCCTCAATGACTATTCATCACCTGGAAGGTAACTTATTTGAACTGACAGGTAAGAGGTCTTCAAAGTACACTTGTATATCATATCAGCTGTTCAAATTTCGCCATGATTACCAAGACCTGAACTGACAGTGGTAGCAAGATCTCCCCTAAAGCGGTATACCTTTTCATATCCAGAAAAAAAGCAGGATATCCATACGCGGTTTATATATTCATACTTCACCAATAAGAGAGAAAAAGGAGGGCGGCTCACCGATTTATCTGACAGAGATCCCTCATTACTTGTACAGGCAGCTGGTGGAGTATTTCCAAGACGATTATTCTGATTTGAGGATGGCTGGAAGGGTGGCTTTTGGTGAAGAGCCGCGGCAGAAGTGGATGAGGAACAACCACTTGAAGTCGTTGGTGAATCAAATGCTGACAGACGATTCATCACTGTGGTCTGGTTGGGCGGTGGAAGCGGTGGTGGCGCCATTTCCAAGGATCGATGTCGTTCCACTGGAGCTCCATTTCCATTATGCTGATAACGCTCTTTCATGGTCTACAGTATTAATAAGACGATTTTAGGAAAGAGGGTCTGTTTAAATGAAATGGAGATATTAATAGTTCTTTAATCAATTTAGGAAAGTATTTCCAATCAGACAGTCTGATAAAGGAGTATCTCCTGGAGTCTCCTTAAAGAGAATCTCGAATTCTACTCCCTCCCCCACCGGGTTTCAAGTCATTTCATTGTGGGCAACTCATTCTTCGTTCATTAAGCGATTTATCAGTAACCTTCCGCGTTATCTAACACTTGCCTTTTGGAGTATCTTTTCTTATTCGTATTTTCAACTTACTGGTTATTATTCTTTCTTGATAAAAATAGTCGGCTATTGTCTCTTCCCGCTCTCTATCTTGTGGTAGATGAGCTCATACCTTTGGGAAGGGCTATGAATTAACTGGTTCTATTCATCCTATATTGGTTTCTCTCTCTTCAGCTACTTTTTTCTCTTCATCTGCTAAATTCTATTTACATATGTTCTTAGTGGTCATTCGTGCTAGAAAGCCATTTTCGCCATTTTTGCTAGAAAACAACAAGTAAAAGTGTGTCAAACGGCTAAGTAAGAAACTTTTTTCACCACAACCGAGTGATTTAGCTATTGTACAAGTCTGACAACCAACGTCTAGTCACATACTGCTAACCATAACGACTAAACAACAGGTCAGGGTAAGAGAGGGTGATCACAGTAAAGGTGATTCACCGCTGTGAAAGAAAGAGGAGAGGGGGTTAAAAACAAGCTCCACTCGAATACTCCATAATGCTGATCAGAGAGTCGCGCAGTTTATAAAAGCATACTCTCGGAAGGATCTTTTTTAAGAACTTAGCAGAGGTAGCTTAGAAGACAGAGATGCGATATTTCGTCTACCACACAGATCAGATATATGCAATTAGTTAATGCTTTTAAAATGCAAATCAACTCGAACTTGCATTATTTGATGAGGCGGAGGAACATTGAAGAAGTAACCACATTTTAGAATTGACTAATGCAGAATAGAGAAATTTACTAAAAATTACCCTTTTGAGCTACTACAAATTTCACCAAAAAAACTAAATAGAAAGAAGGCGAAGAAATAGGGAAAGTAAACAGTAAAAGTATGGATAGAACAGAAGCTCTCTATACAAGATTTCAGTAATTGAAATCAATGAATAAGATCACTGCACAAGTAGTGAATGAATTCTCACGCATGGATAACCCCTCAGAAATTTCCTGTTTGTATCTCGGTACGTGTTTAAGTCTACTGTTGCTTCATTACATGATTTCATTTGCAACATTTGAATGAAAATATTCAGCTTTGTTCACTAATTTAGTGACTCAAAATAATTTGGAAAGTCTAATTGAGCGATCCTTCTGTGATGAAAACAAAACTAATTTGTATGACCTAACAAGATGTAACATTCGAATAAATTTTATTAATTTGGTGAGTAAATTATTATTTATATTCTGATATCAGTGTGAACAACGAAACAACAGGGTATCCAAATTAATCAACTAATTCAATAAAAATTTCATTGAAATTTGTCTTCGAAACTTCTCTCCCATATGTATATGATTTAAATTAATAACACAACATAAAGCACTTATTTTAAACAAATTACAGCACACTTCCCAGGACAGGTATCAATCAATCAACTGACTGACTGCTTAGTCACTGCCATCAAGAATTGGTGAATAATTATAAAAATTGTATTTAGCAATCTATCGGACATACGTAACAGTCATCAGGATTTATTTGGAATCACTAATTCAAGATCTTTCCGGATGACAAGTAAAGGCATAGCTATGAGAAATTTCACCGATTTGGATAAAATAATTACAAATCTTGAAAGTTGCAGTTTGGCAGACACTTAAAAAGTGCAATCACATAGGATATACATATAAATGTCGTTTAGCTGATTGTTAAGAATGAAAAATAAAAGCTCCTATTTTGGCAATAATTTTTGGAATATTTCAACTGCTTAGGGAATAGTTTGAAAGGTAACATCAAGGGAAGGTTTGATGATGAAACACAAGATTATACACCAAGATTTATCGGTGAGAACGGAGCAGAAAAAAACTGAGTGCAGCCTCTAACCGATCTTGGCTTTAGTTTCCTTAATCTTCTGAGTAAACAGAAGTCACTTTGTCAATTTCGGCTTAAAGACCGATGACAGATTCTCAAAGCCATGACTTTATTCAATTACTTTATGAAAAACGATATCGTAAAGTCACTTTTCGTTCAAACAGAACTATTTGTTACCCCGCTCATAACATTGATGACGACCTCTCTTACCGACAAGCCTCCCCTCAATGCCTGTATTTTAATGAGCCTATTAATTTGAACTCATTAGCTGACTTCAACCCAGGTCGGCCATCTGTTACAGTTCTGTGGTAAGCAAACTCAAAAATCACAGCCTCGTAACTGGTAATTAGACGTATTTAGTCACTCTTTCGACTATTAACTGTGGATTAATTGCGGCTCTGTAATGAGGCTTTGGCTATCCCAAACTTAACGGTTAGAAGCCTAAGGACACACCAATTATTAGTAGGAGGCCCTAAAGTTGTATCTCAGGTTGAAATATGGCTGTAGATTAAGTTGTTCAGGTCTAGATTTGATTTATATCTATGAATTAGACTGGAGCTCCAGGGTAAATAGAAGATTTTGAAGTTTATCTTCACAAGTGATAAAATAGCTTGCCAATTAAAAAGAACGCGCTAAGCGAAAACATAATTTTAACGCTTTTTACTGATTAACATAACCGAGAACATGGGACCAACAAAACTTCTACCTGAATGGAGAGAAATTCCACAGTATAAAGTAACGTAGATAGAGAAAACCATTTATTTCGGATCGAACAAAACTTATCACCATCTCTGCGCACACAAATAAACAAATCGGAACCACCTTTGTTTATAGGAATCTTGTGTTTGCAAAGAACCAACTGCTTATCTGCTTTTTAATTAAGCGTTTTAACTGGAAGATATGAAAATGAAGGAAAATTTTCTCATGAGATATGCAGAATGTTAGTTATCCTTTTGTGCATTGATTTTGATGGTTAGATGGAAAAACTGATTCAAGTTTGGAGAAAATTTTTTAGCTTATTTGAAGCTTTATCTGAAAAGATACACAAAATAAAGTCTCTAGAATCAGTGTTGCTGATGATTATAAAATTAAAATGTGCTGGGTCGCCACCGATATAAACTAGGAAGCACAGTGGTATTTCTTAAACTTGAACTCAAAGGCAATTGAAAATTAAAGACCCTTATATCTTATAGTCGGTTAGAAACGATTGGCTGTCTAATTAGCCAATAGACGTTGAAAATCCTTTGCCAATTATAAGCTTGGAAAGCCAATAATCGTTAAACCAATGCGTAAAGGATAGACATTTTTAAATCTGCTTCCTAATCAACTGCTTCCTCCCAAAATTGGGGAATATTGCTATTAAATTAAAGTATTCTTGAAAGAAAGTCGAGGTGAATAGAGATGATATATTTAGCCTGCAAATTTTTAGCGTGTTAAAACAGTTGCTTGGAGAACTAAAAAGCATCCAGTGCTATTTGGGTCTATAAAGAGTGAATGAAAACAGAAGAAGAGAACACAATTTCATTAAAGTTTAGAATAGGTCGATAATAATTACCTCTATCATATCGATTCATTTCGTTATTCCTGATGACCAAAAAATTTCTCATTTGGGATGTTTGGACGTTGAAATTTTACCAAGCAAATGTAGACAATCTGATAAATTCAAAATTATAATAATGCAAGACTATTTAGATGTCATATCTCTTATTCTCTTCTAACCGATCTACACCCATTCTAATCTTTGCTCTTCTTACTTTCCCCCCCCCCATCCCCTCCTTCTAATATCTTACACTAAGAATAGAGAGCTACTCAGTATAAACTTAGGGGAAATAATAAAAAGGAGTGTATTTCAGAAAGTAGCTACCTACTATCTTGGGAATTTCACAAACAACGGGACCTCTTTTCAGTAGAGACACTTTTAAGACCGAAACCACCTTACTCTTTAGTAAACTAAAAGAGCACACTTATTCTACTCTCGTCAACAATTCACACCTTACTGAACCAGAATCTTGACAAGCATCAGGTCTCAAAGTATCGAAAACATAATCTAACACCTGTTACTGTACTTCAGAGTTAGTGCTGAGTAATATGCCAGCATTGCAATGACAAAACATCCGTATATTACTTTTGGTAACCTAGATAGATAGAACGCACATATAATTAGAGCAAGGATTACTCACCGACTGCGCTTCACCACTCAAACCGGCGTCATGTGGAACAACGTGAGAAAAACTGGGTCCAGTAGTCATTAAGGCCTCTTCAGCTAGTTCATAATCTGTACTTGGAGGAGAAGGGGGTCTAGCGGAAGTGGAGAGATTTCTTGGAGGCAGTGCAGGTCGTTGTGTGACCCTGTCAACAGAATACTGGTTGTCTGCTGTTGTAGATTCATTTATTTGTCCGTTGCTATATCCAATGTATCCATTTCCGTTTCCATATCCGTTTGTGGAGAGAGGTGGCAGAGGAGGTGGCAGGGTGGGAGAAGAGACGGATTGTTCTGGTGCGTCAGGAGCAGGACTTGGATTGCAGCCGGTGTTGGGATCCGTAGTAGATGAAGAGGCCAAACTGTACCGCTGAGATATAACAGGAGAATGATATATACATATACATGTCAGTTCATTAATAAAGAAAGTAAACTTCCTCCTATTCGGACAAGCAGATTTATGACTACATTAGGGAAAAATTGTATGGCAAAAGATTAAGGAGAGTTGGTCCGTAGATTCAGGACATTTATTCCCTTTCTTTACCTTTTCAAGTGATCAAGACTTTTGAAAACCGATATTAAGACACTAGAAGTATTTCTTGATAACTTCGTCCGAGGAACAGTGATCTTGTTGAAAGTGTAAGAACATTACTTTCCCTTCGCACTTCATTGTCTTTACTCGTGTTCTGTCGAAGTGGGAATTTATGGAAGAATTATAATAAAATAATGTAATAAGTCCGGTAAAGAAAGCACCGTGGAACCTCCGTGGTGGAAAACTGAAATTCTTTCATTCATTTATTAGCAAAATTTAAAAGGTGCTGTTAGTCCTTTAACTCACAAGGCGTACCCCGATGGGTATCGAAACCGTGACCTCTGACTTTGCACGGGGCTGCTATTCGAATCCAAATTTGTTTAAACAGAACAGTGGTTAAGAGATGTATACAAATGTTGCATTCCTTACAATATCCCTTTCTTAATGTTATAATTAAAAGCAAAAGGATTCTGTGCAATTACGAATGGTGAATCACTGCAGGAAAAATATGTAATTAATAGTGCTTATCCAGAAATTGGATTTTTGACCAATCTGTTGCATGGTAGGAATTTGCTTTTTCCAGAACAAAAATAGGAAATTCTGTATTCCTAATAGCTGGCACCCCAAATGATCATATTAAGAAAATGGGAAAGTGGCTGACGATTTAAACAAACGAGAGAGTCCATTTGCCCAACCTCAACCCTGTTGAGACCATTAGAAATGAGTTGTTATGATTAAATGTTGTGATATGGCTAACTTGGAACTAGATTCTCACCTCGAGGAGATCAAGTCTCACTCAAACCCGGTCTTTCAGAGCCTGCAGGGAGAGAACGTTAGACATTGCAATTTTAATTAACCTGCCCCCTTTGTGAGCATGTATTCGAACAGATAAACCTAAACAAAGAGAAGTTATTAACCGAATTAGTGGTAAAATTTGAGGCATTCCACTGCTGTTTATTTCAAATCTTGTAAATAGGAACTACCTTTCAAAATATCACTTGCCATTCAAGTTTCTGATAAAATTCTGATGCGAAATAAAAGCATCAAAATGTATCCCTTTGTGGGAATACATTAGCAATTGAGTGATATTCACGCGACATCGAATCATCAACGTCAAAGATGACGTTAGCACTCGAAATCATTCATAAGCAAATAGCTTATTTAGCACACATGTGTGCAACTAATCTGGAACTTCCGTTTTCTGAACTTGTGGACCACATATTAATTGTGTTGATTGTGTTTAAAAGCCCCATATTCCGACGACATTTTGATGATTCACTCAAGTTTAAGATTGTATCAAGCGATAGACAGCTCATACAAAATAATTTAGCATCAAATATCGATAAAGTGATGCTGTGTGTTTCACTGAAGAGAACTTCGAACCGTCGGTCTCTCCTATCAAGATATTTTACCAATCGACCGCATCCATTTTTAAGGCTTAACGAAAAATAAGTCACTTAGAGGTCTCAAAACCAATTAGGAAAATTGGAAATTAAAAAGCTACCTGTATCTAAACAGACATAAATCGTTTGAGAACTTCAAATTGTTCTTTAAAAAAGTATGCACAGATTACAGAGAGATGAAAATGAAGATATTTTATATTCCCAGAAAGAAAAGAAAGGGACATATTATGCTCTTGAAAAATTTCAAAAATGTTAACGATCATTAATGCCTTCAAGTTTCCGGTTTCCGGATGTTTTAAGTCATTCAAAAGTTAAAGGTGGCAAAACTGTCCTCTATCAGAATGCCATCCAAAATCCTAACACCAAGTGTAGTGCTTGTTCCTTATCAGGGATTTTTGAGATAACACATCTAGTAGACAATTTAATGGAAATTTTCAAAATTTTCAACACGTAGTTTTTAATTTGAGGTGAATTTTTCCTACTGTAAAAATTTCGAACTCTCTACCCTCTTCCCAAAAAAGTGATACCTAAAGTAATTATATACCTTCGCCATTCAATAATCCACATGTCCATTTCAAAATCAAAGAGTTTTCGAAAATTCTGTCATCAGCAGAAACCAATTTCGGATCATTTTTATCAAACAGAAATCATTTCTCAACAATATTAGTAAAGATACGTTTATATACAAGTATTGTAGTGCATTTAAGTGATCAATCATAATTAAAAAGTACATTACCAATGAATAGACCATTTTGAATAAAAATATAAACAAACACATAAATATGTATATAGTTATAATTAAAATTCACTTAAATGATTGCCTACCCTTGTAAAGCCTCCGTCATCTAATTCCAGTTGTTTCATGGTATTTTCCACCTCTTCCAATTGTCGTAGGAGGCAGTTGAGATCATTTTCAGCAGTTGCCTCTAATTTAAACAAAAAAAAGAAGACCCTCAAAATTCAATCGTAAACAAAATTACTGGCTAATCATTAACATGATTGAAAGAGCAGATTGAGGCAATTAAAAAATTAATTTATTCATGTTTAGAAAACGAACCATCTGTCGAGAATCCGAGTAACTTATGCGTCATCTTAAGAGCTTTATAAATTTGATCTATTCTGAGTACTAAACGATAGAGAGCCGGTGTGTCCCTAGCGAGGTGTTATTAACCAATGAGAGACGTCAACTTACTACTAGACAGCATAAATCTAATTATGGAGTCTTGGAAACAAAAAGAGAGAGAGAGAGAGAGAGACAGGTTTTGTTTCTCACATTAAGAGACTTGACGGCAGAGATTAAAACATTCTGGACCTGTACTGAGAGCTGATGTGCGCTTTCCGATTGTAGCACTTTCTAAATTAGCTGAGCCTCTAAACTGAGAAATTGAGGCAGAATAAAAGTGTCATTTAAAAAAAAGAATCACAGAAAGAGCAAATAAAAATTTCAAATGAAATTTTTGAAAAATTTTGTTAAAATGAAATGAAAATTAGGAGCGCAGATATTGCTTTAATCACCAAAGGATGCGCATACCACGTAGTGTAAGAAAGTGATCTTCCAGTGTCGTTGTTTCTAGTAGTAATAAAAGACTTTAATAAATTATAATTCCAAGTAAACTGTCAAATATCTAAATTTCGTTATTTAAATTCATGAAAACAGCTTGTCCTTTTCACAGAATCGGTGGCTTTTAGTGAAAATTTATTGGCTGACACAAGGACAAAACTCGCGATTTCCTGATCGATTTTCCAAGGGATCCATTTTTTGTTGAACAAATTTAAACTGTCTGATCCAATCGCAGGGCTGAATAAATCATGTATTTAATTAACAGATTTTTTATTGATCGAGAATTAGCGCTAAATAGCCTAAACATTAGCTTTAAACAAATGGGCTTGCTAGCACAACAGTGAATGAATGACCACGATTAATGCAGAATTACTGCTATCACACAAAAGAGTACAATAAAATAGAGCATTAAGGAGAGAGATCTTTACAGAGGATGTCTGTGGAGTAAATGTCAAATTAGAAAAATTGCTGAGAGTGAATGCATTCTTTTGTTCTGGCTGGCAAAATGGTTGTTTAAACGGTCTCTTCCAAATATACGTGCACTTTACAGACTTAGAAATTATGGTTCTCGATGCGCAGCCATTTAATAACTACCTTTCCACGTGGCATTAATGCTTTTTAAAAGAGTTAAATGGCTCCTGCAATGTTCGCAAAACGGAAAAATTCCTTCCGTCTATTGTTTAAACGAATATTTACCAGGGACCTTTTCAGATTAATTTCACAAGTTCTGGTAAATTAGTAAAAGTCGTTTAATTCTAGTAAGAATGCAATATGATTTGGTGGAAAATAAAACTAACCTCAAACACTCAATTAATTATCTATAACGATAAATTCGGCTATAAAATGCCTCTCATCAAACACTTTTCTCACTGTTGCTGTGATTCATTCTAAGACATCAATTTTTTTCCCTGAATGTCAGCTTCATTCTCATGGAAGGTCCCCACAAAATATAACACTGATTAATCAATTAACATGATTTGATTCTAATTGCCAAATCATTTCCTGCACTGCTGTAGTTCCATCTTTATCAAGTCCTAATGGAATTATCAATAATGTTGGTTAAAATGTCATGCTATGGTCGACCTTTCGGGATTATGGTTCTTATGTGATTTAATAGTCCGTTAATATTAAAGATGATATTTACGGTAATTATATTATAATTTACGTAAAATGGCGCATTAGAATCCTAGCTTGAGTTTCAAGTTCCCAAATTTAAACAGATGGCACAGCGGTCAACGTGCAGATTTGATAAGGAATTTTGACACGTACAAACATCCATACTTGTTAAAACTCGTTAAAGGGTAATAACAGGCAAGTATCTCATCAATGTGGTTTTGGGCACTGCTCCTTTGCCCAAGGTTAACGTTAGGACACGTTTTATTCGGTGACCTAAGAAATTTAGAACTGTGAATTAGCACAAGCAGATTTACTATAGCATTATAAAAAAATATTTGCACCATTTAGGGTGCCTTTTGTCCCGCGGCGCTGTGACAGAGACAGTAATTTGATAGAAATCTGATGATTGATGCAACTTTTTGTGGTTAAAGGGACGAATTAGAAAAAAAAGACAGGAATCTTAACTAATATTCCCGTCTGTCACAAGTTGATTACTACTACACGTCTTCTCTCCATTCCAAAAACTTTTTATGCATTAACTAGGGGTTTTTTTTCGTCTAGTGTGTCTATTTTGTGGATACTCGAAATTAAAGTGTAGGCAAAATAATAATCCGCTTCGAGGTTAAACTACGAATGAATATCAGTAATAATAATTATCTTCCCTGTTGCCAAAAAATGAACTTTAATCGCCGACAAAAGGGCCAGTTAATTACTAATAATGGCCTAATAACTGTCTTTAATGGATCCCCTAATATCGTGTATCAAATATCAAGTATATAAGTTTAAAGTGCAACAATTGCTAGAACAAAATAATTATGAAAAATTATACAAACAAGTAATTTGATTCCTTTAATTTTATCATTATCATTGGTGTTGACATTTAATGCAACCCAACCTTAGATACGAGTAACAATGAAAATCAGACTGGGAAACTTGACTCCGCTAACCTAACATCGGTCCGCAGCTTAGAAAAACAAAATCATAAGTTTTAATCAAAATTATAAAGATTATTCGTTTGAAGTCCTGATATTTCACTTAGTATTTTCTTAAGTTCATTTATAAAAGCTTTTTCTGACACCCATCATGAAGCCTCCTTGGTGAGAAAGTGAGATTTTGTCACTATTGAGTGTGCTCCAATGAGCATCTAACTCATGATTTGTGACCTCACAGATAAGTACGTTAACCGCTGCGCCCCAGTACTGGATATCATCATGGCGAAACCACATTGACGATTTGGAGAGAATGTGAGTAAGCGAGCAAGCGTTATCAGGCGTCGGATCGAATTTGAGACAAACACACGAAGCTTCGTTTTATAGACTGCAAGTGTCTGCAACTTTTGTAGACACTTAGAAACCGTTTTAGAGAAGTAACAATTTATACCAAACTCAATAAGCATTGAAAGACAACCCGGGGAATATATGCGATTGCCTTACAACAACTGAGCGTTTGAACTTTCGAGAGCTTGTAGCTGACTATGAGACGTAACCTAGTGTTTGATAGTCGACAATTGCAGACAGATATTAACAATTCGTAGGTTCTTTCGTAGCAAATCTTTACTTTTTTCTGAAAGACATTTAGTTTATAATACATCAAAAGGGGTTTTCTCATTTTCCACAATTGAGACCCAGATATGCGAAGATATTGTTGATTGTCGACTGTCGCTCTCCAATCTTTTGACAATAAAACGTTCTCCAACATTCTTTCCACTGGTAATCGTAAAATGAGGGATGGCTTGAGCCGAGCTCATTCCCTAATCAAGATATCTCACCTTCTGCAGTTTACCTTTTACCTTCGGGGAAAGATAGTGAGAGATTTTTACAATGTCCGACTAGCGTTTCATACTAACCGATAACATGAAATGGCTGAAGCACCTATTCGAGAGCGATTTAATTATCTGTTCCACTGTTTTAAAAGTTAGAAGTCGGAAGAGCGGCTGAATTCGTCCATGTTCATTCCTATCTGACATATGGAAAGATACTTCGAAAATTTAATTTAATTTAAGAGTTACTTAAAATAATTTTAACTTACTTAGAGCTTTGAACTAATCTTAAATCCCACTTTACTTTATCTGCTATTTTTAATTATTTAAAAACATTATTCCCATATAAACCCTTGCAGTTAATCGAATTAAAGAAAGGAAGTTTAGAGGGAAATTTGTGAAAAATTTGTCTACCTTAATTTAACGAAAAATTTCAATTTTGTTTTACTTGTTAAAATACGATTTCAAAATCACCTTTATCAAAAGGAGAGAAATCAAATTATTGTTGTTGTCTTCCTGCCAATTACGCCTGAAAAAAGTTTGATAAGTTAATTTTAGTGGAAACTGGCGGGCAATCACAATTTGAATGTACTCGTGTTTCCATTGTCATGTTTCACAAAATAGTTCTTTTTTTTGATATCGGAAGACAGTGTAATCGCAAATTGGAGATGGTAAAACCCCCGTCTTCATTACCAAAGATAAAAACTGAAAATTTCAGCTTCGGTCTTATTTCATTACGCAGAGTTCGCCCAAGGTGAATTCAACAACTTTTCAAATATGAATGCGGATCTCTAACACATACCTTTACAACTAAGGGAATTAAAGGAAGCCCGGATGCTTTGAGTGAGAGTTGAGGCGCTTTTTCGTCTTTCATCATCTTCATCCCCAAAAACAGGAGGAGGAGGTGAGGGGGGCGGAGGACGTTGTTTAGATGATGAGATGGGGTTATCGCGACGAGGTGGTAGAGCTGGGGGCGGCGGACTGTCCAAAATTTGGGCTACTTTCCAGGGTGATGAGGAACGGGTCACCGGGGTACAGGAGAGACGATGTGGACCCGAGTAAGATGACGCTTTACTTGAGGGTGAAGGGGAGATAGAATTGGAAGACAGATGGTTGGAAGAGGATATGGGCGGACACTTTCTCTCTAGACCCTACATGAGGGAGAAAAAGGCCAAAGAGATGAGTAGAACAGCTGCAAATTTGAGCGACTTATTAGTTTGACAAAGAGCAAGTGATAAAAAGCATCTAGTCATTCTATGCCCCACAAATTGTTATGGCTTTTATAAGCGCTGTCTGGGTACGATATTAATAGCCGCAAGACGCCGTCAGCATGTGACAACTATTGCTTAACACACACGCATGTGTGGAATTATCGTTTTTAAGATGCGCGCGGATAAGTGGATTTTAACTGGTTAAACTGATCGATATTCGCAAGTTGCCAGCGATAGATAAAACCTTTTTGACCTTCAAGACGATTAAAAAATAATATATGAAGCTTCATAAACACTAGATTTAGAGGCACTTGAGTGGAAAATGCATAAAATCATCCCGGTTAGTTTTCTTTAAATCTATAGCTAAGATAAAATTGAGATATTGGTTTCATAATTTGATTGGCAAGTCAACTTGATTGATGTCAACCTGTCGGGACTTATTTTGGCACTCATGTGCATAAATTAAATTTTCCATATATGGGACAATTATAGTTTATAAAGAGTGTAACTTTCGAGGGATTCTTGATCATTATGTCTAATAATTCACTCTAGATAACTTCTCTAAAATCCAAGGTATTTGGCTTTATTTATAGCTTCATGAGATAGACAAGCTGAAGTAGACTATGTCTGACATTCACAGAGGTAAATTCTTAATAAGTCAAGTCCCAATTTTCAGGTTATCTAATAACGAGTTCATGATACAGATTTTTCTCGTCGACGGTGGTAACTATAATTCTATGCATATGTTTATTTGGATTATTTCAGAGTGAATTGAACCGCGGTTATTCAAGAATTCAGGAAAACGGAGAATTCTATTTTTCATGTATCACGTAGCAGTTGGGAGTATTCGACTGTTAATGGGTGTATACAATGTTTGCTGTTGTCCCATTTAGTTTATTTTTAACGATAGTACGACAGAAGGGCCTTAATTGCACTCATCATTCTCACAAGTGCTTATTTGTTTACGACTATGTAGTGCATGCTCACAACTCTATGTGAGCTTGCTCACAATTCATGTCTATTAAGTCCCAGAATAACTCAATTGCTGAACATTTATTTCTAATTGGAAATGCTCAATGGCACGCTGAATCTGATTTAAACAAGTGATTTTGATCGAAAATTGATTTTGAAGTATAACTCTGCGACGTCAGGTGTTACATAATGGAAATGTGTCCACGACTTGCAGAGGAAGGAATCAAGTGCTATGATTTATAATAACCAACAGTTTGATGAAATAATGTATCATTCAATTAGCAATATCCAGACAATCCTTTCAGTGCTCCAAATGAGTGCTGGAAAGTGTTTTCCTTTAAGAGTGCACCAGTGGCTCAGTGATCAACGTGTACATCAGCCAAGCTAGTGCTCGCGGGATCGATACCTTGAGATGCACATCCACAGATGAGATTGACTAATCATACTGCTTAATACTAATCAACTTAGGCGTATGTAGAATTGGGGTTGCTAATCAGATCGTCTCCAAGATACTTCCCTCTATTAACGCCAAGCCTTGTTAATACTGTTCTAAATGGGCTTAGGAGATGTTTTTTTCTTTCACTTGAAATTTAAACCCATTACTTTGTATACCGTGTGGAAATCTCAAAATGTATAGCAGCCTTTGACAGCTGATTACGAAAACAGATGACATCTTTGCTGTCTTTCAGCTGAAGATTATAATTGAAAAGTTCAGATCAAGATATCCAAACTCTTTAACGCACATCCAGTTATTGGTATACCGAACTATATTTAACAGCAATGAGAACTCCGAATATTATTTTGTATATCAGATATGCCCGTTCATTTGCCCATTCACTATTTAAGTTATACCTCAGAGCATCGACAATTTGTTTCATATATTTAAAATAGTACAGACGCCTCTACCTACATCGGAGCATAGTTAAAAAACGTTATTATATTTCCTGAGAGATTGTAATCGAGATTCAGTTCATGTTTGCGGGAGGGCAGAGAGGGGTCATTAAGTTCACCGTTAAGTGAGACGCAGAAGTATCTATCGCTAGACACACATTGCCGTCGAATTTTATTACCTACCTATCGTACACACACGAACATAATCTCGCGGATATAAATGGATGAAAGTTAATCCGTTGGAATAGTTAAAACTATTAAATTCAAACATGTCTCAAAATAATCGGTTGTTGTGATTGATCTAAGACTGATTAATGTATTATAAAAAACATTAGAGGTGATTAGAGTGTTCTACCGTTTCTCGCGTTCAGATATTTTCCCGCGATCAAAACCTATAATGTCTGCTTTACTGGGGGTAGTAGTAGCTCTATATTTTTGGTCTCTGCGCACTGAAGATGATATTTAAAAAGATGGTATTAATACAGAAGAATATGGAACACTAAGAGACAGAATATTTGAATATTTCACCTTAAAATCTCTGAGTCCGATAGGTCATTTTAGCACCTTTTCGGGGCTTTATAAATTGCATTTTCATTTTTTTCTAGTAATTTGTTTCATTATTTCCTTTTACGACGACAAAATCGTTATTAACTTGCTGTCTAGACTTGCATCAACAGTCCCTATGGTAACTAAATAACACAATACCGTTTTCCTCGGAAAATAAAATTATTTGCTTAATGACAAATGCATGAACAAGCACGATAATCAAACTTGCCAAATTAAAAGGGATAGACAATAATTGTTTGGAGTATTTTCCACTGTTCCGGAAAATTTATCTTCACTTAATTCTAATTTGGAGCTCCTTATTAGCCTGTAGAAGGGTTCTCTTTTTTTTCCGCCCGATTACCAGAGATATTATTAAAACAAACAAATTTGTGGCTAGTAATTATAAAACACCGCAAAAGTTAAAAATTTTTTTTTTAGAAATGGTCAATACAGCGATTAGAGATCAAGTTTCATTAGAAAAACTTATTTCATTTAGGGAGAAGGAAATTTCAATTAATTAAAAATGTTAATATTTAAATTATCTAAACTATGGGAATGGTAATTTGGATTAAATTCACAGCATAAAAAGAGCTTGTATCAGTGAAGTACACTGTTGCTACATTTCATTGCAGCAAGATCAGAAGTTCGAATGTCAGGATCTGGCCTCACTATTTCCCAAATGATAGCTTTTGAGCCTAAAGTGCAGTTAACGTTGTTCTGAGCTGATTCACTAGTAGATCAAAATCTTGCCCACCTTACAGTTCATTTTTCATTCTATCATAATCAACGAGTGAAAGTGCATTTGCAGGATTCGAACTCATTTTATCTGCTGTTTTTTGGCAGTGCACAATCGAAGACCGCCTTATATTTGAAGTTATACTTGAGAACCTAAGTGAATATTGTTTAAACTTCATTCCTTAATAAATGGAGATTCAACTTTCTAATGCCAGCCGTCAAATTATTATGACTATCTGAGTACAAGAGCTTCACTACAGTAATCGTAATTTCGGTAAACTTGAACATTCTAGACCTATCAGCCCTCTTTGTATCAGTAGTTTTGTACCGTTGGTCGTTGTGTTTGATGGATGGGCATCGTTTAATATTGAATACATCATCTTCAATCTGACTGACAATTACTCCACCTGTGAATACGGGTTACTTATTTACAAATTTGAAGGTGAATTTGTCAGGAAATATTGGATAAAGTTCTTTTGCTTCGTTTAATTGTACCCGAACCGAATTCAAAACCCTTCCTTTTGAAAAAGATTCTCTTTAGATTGACCGCGATCCTCATAAAAACAAAGCTTGTTTGAGTTAGCTGAATGAAATCGAGGTAAAAATGAACAATCTTTTTCGGAATGAAATATTAAAGGCAATTCGTCTTCTAGTTCAGAAATTTCTGGTCTATTTTGACCATCTCAGATCATGAGAAAATGAAGGAGGCAGTAACAAAAAAATATGGCATGTTTCTCTTACCCAACGTCATAAAACAGTAAGAAAAGAAAGCAAGCACATATTTTCGAGCTCCAGTTTTAGTAAAAATGAACTAATATTGTCAAGGATGCAATTTTCAGACTGCACGAAACTTCTAGAAAAAAAATCAAACAGTTAAAATTTGCTGATATATTCCGATCAGAACTGGTTAAATCAATAAGCCAACGTGGCATGAGGGAAAACTCACTCTATTCTGGAGTTATCAAGAAATGAAATCTAGGAAAAGGAAACATTCTTTTGGCCTTAATGTAAAGAAAAATACATCATTATGTTGAAATGCTCATCCCTCATATAAAAATGCCGAATCGCTTGATTTGATTCATATTACTTGTTTCACTGACTGCGAACTGAAAATAGAGGGCGCAGATCAAAGAAATTTGAAAATATAGTAGAGGTGCTTTAAATCCGATGGTACTATACCGGTTACAGGAGTTAAAATCACGTTAGCAACCAAATGAACTGCTTCAGTTATCACTTCTGAAACAAATGTTGACGTAATGGGTATTTCCATGACTCTTAGGACGTATTTCAAGTAATCAACAAAATCAAGCTATGTTCTAATCCACATATGGAAAGTACAGTTGAAGATATCCCAAGTCTCTTCAGGCTACAAACATTCTGTTACTGTTATGATGAGGACTAGCTCACTTTTTGATACAATCTATATGATTATACATTTTAAGTAGTCTGTGCAGATATCATGCAATTATACGATTCTTGATTTGAATGAGAGTAATTGGTAGTTGAAATTTTGATTGATAGATCATTATTATTTACATTTTTTCTTTACTTATCTCATGTTTGAACTTCAAGGCCAAGTTCAAATGAATCACATCCACGTTTGATGTACCAGAAAGAAAAAAATTAAAAATTATAATATACAACAAGTTACTTTCAAAATGTTATCTGAAAAACACTAATTGGCAACAGTTGAATTACTCCAAAATGCTTCAAAAGAACGCTCATAATATGTAGGTTTAATATGAAGTCCAGATTTTTCTTTGAAAAAATTGATCCTATTCATGATCAATAAATAAATACCTACTGGAATTTATCGATTTTTTTCTTTAAATTCGTTTGGCTGGGGATTTGAATTGAAAAAAAAAGACAAGGAGAAATATCGATTTATAAATAATAACCGCATGAAGATTAAATTAAACGTTTGAACTTTACTAGACGTCACTTTTCGAGGGAAGCCGATACTTAAAATCTCAAGATTTCAGTTCACATCTTCGTTTTTGGGTCTTAAATGGTATTATACGACGGGAAATTAACGACCAAATGAACTTCGCGGTGGCTTTAAGGCCGCATTTTTTAACAGGCAGGTCGTTGCGGTTTCAAATTACGCAGATTATAACAAAATATAATATTTGGAAAAATTAAATAATAATCGAGCCTCGTGGCCTTGTTTCTGGAGAGGTATTTTGAGAGCTCTGAGCACGTATGTTATTACACCCTAATGAGGCTGAGCTTGGAATGCCTCAAAGTAATTGAATCTTAATAGAGATTTGCATTTCATTCATCGATGTTACTTAATTAAACAACCCGCAACTTTCTGACAATTTCAAGAACCTAAGAACCAAATGGAAAGAATTTAAAAAGACATTTCTGGTGTTCAAAAGATTTCCTGTCTAAAATATATTGAAAATCATACATCTTCGTGCCTATCTCAGGTCCTTAATTCGACATTTAAATCAATGGATTTATCAATACGAACGAGAGGAAATCTAATAAAACAACATCTTCAAAGTCAGATTAATAGTGGCGGCATTTAGTAACATTTTGAAGGTATCATGGAGCCATATTACTAAATATTTCTCATTCAGCCATTCCTCTAATGAGTACTATTAACGACTCTATATTTGATTATTCCTTACTGTGCATGGAACTCATAACCTCTGATATGGTGAGCATAAACATTGACCGCTCCTCCACATATACTCATTTCATAAACAGAGAATTAGTGGAAAATATTAGTTGTGATACTTGTCTTATGCTTATATAAGGAATTTCGGCTACGTTATTGCCAAAAAATTATGGAAGCGAAAAAGAACTGTGCGTATTTCAATGCTTTGCCGATCCGAAATTAGTAAATTATGTGGTCGCTCCCAGTAGCTGAGATCTAGACTGTTTTCGCCTCAAAGTTTGTTTTTGTCGCATTATTCTTGGCAAGTTTTTACAAAAAATATCAAATTCAGACTCTTCTGTCCATTGTGTTTTCGTTCAAATGAGTCATAAGGTCTATACAAAGTAGACAGTCTAAACAATAAGCATTTTTATTGTTTATTTCAACTGAACACACGCAGATAAAACTGTCCAGATCTTACCAGAAAGGTAGTACAAATCAGATTATTTATGGATAAAAAGATGTGACCAATATCTCAACCCTTTTGACTTTAGTCCATTTTGAAAAAAACCCTGATGATCCAGGATACACTGATTATCGTGGTGAATTAAGGAATTTTGGGGAACACGAAAAACTCTACACAGCTTACTATGGCGTTGAACATGTGTTCGCAGGCGGAATTTAATTACTGTCCTCATGTTCTTACACGGGTACACGACCGGCCTTTAAAAGTACCCCGCCGCCTCTCAAGGGCAATGACCTAAAATCCGGCCAGTCATACACAAAATGGGGCATGTTAAGTGAATGACTCGGTTAGTTAGTAAGTAATGAACATATTTGACTACTATGACAAGCTCAAGTTGATTTACAATATTGTTAATTAAGTGGGGGAAACTTTGATCATGTTCTGGATTAAATGTAACCCAATTTCATTAGCTATTAAAATTGTCAGTTTAGAGAAACGATTGAAACTTGAAAAGTTGATTAATGATTTTCTGGCATTCAAAGATCAAATATCATATTATTCCAAGCTGATAAAATCTTCAGGTGTTACCATTATCAAATCAAAAAATTTGTACTTTTCAGATAGAAATCGTCATATTTTACTCTCCTCTCTATCCAGTGAAAGTAAAATGGAAAGCTAGATATCCTTCCATTCATTTCGTATTTGAATACAAACTGTCAATTTTCAGGTCAGATTAACCCCCTTCATTAAACGGTGCATAAAATGAACACTCAGAGCTGTCAGGAGTTGCATTTTTAAATGATAGAACACAACAATATATCTTCATTACTCTAGGACCTTTCCCGGATAGCAAACAACGACAGTCTAATAATTAAAGTGAAAGAAATAACTTACAAGCTGAAGTTCTTCGAGAGTCCCAACCCAATCATCCAATTCGGTAAGTTCAGAATCCATATCAATCCACTAATAAGGAAGATGCGAAAGCATAAGATCCAGGGAGAGTTCCGTGGATGGGCAAGTGGGAGTTCACTTCAAAGGATATATGTCCGTGACGTTATGTGAGCTGATATTACAAGGAAAACGCATCTGCAGCTGTGCAGCATGCGTATGTGTGTATGTATGTATAAAATGCGTGTCCTTGTCCAGGCTGGCCCACCGTACTACATGCGTGTCTACGAATAGTAGTGTGTGCGTACGCACGCACCCAGTTGTGTTATGCACGGACAACTGTGACCAAACAGAATTCAGTCTCATTACCACGCATGACCAATAAACACTCGCCCAGTCAAACCTATCACGAACTGTTCATACCCGGTGCACACGTGTATGTGCATGAGTTAATGCTACTATGATTGGCTAGATTAACATTTCGACAAACAGGACTAATTTAATCAGAAATTTTAATAAGTAAACAAAAATGAATATGGAATCTCAGTTTGGAGTGATTGGTGAGTAGATACTTGAGTAGAGATTCAGTTACAAATGATTAATGTAAACTTCGAAAATTTCCCTTTCTCTACTAATTCAACTGTATATCCGCCATGAACATCAAACGCCTGTTTTTCAAATAGAATTTAGAGATAATACAATCTTTTATTCATTTTATATTCAAAGGAAAATGGGAAATAGCAACATTGATAAAAACGAGTGGTTGAGCATCAATCCAGAACCTTAAAAAATTGAAATGCAAATAAGGTGGTAAGAGGAATGTGAAGTATTTAAACTGGAACGGTAAGAAAAACCCATTTAAATATGTTCAAAGGGAGTGATGTGGAAATTTTTTGCGTTTTCTTTCGAGTGGTCGGACACTAACAAAATGCAAAGAAAATCGGGACAAGGATAAATAGATCAAGATTTGAGGGAATTTTTCGATTTGATGGAGCTGTCCTGGCTGGAATAGCCAACAGCATTGTTTCCCGTCTCTAAAACCGTAAATCTTCACCTTAAGGGAATCAGAGGAAAAATGCCAAATGTCAAATGTATGTGAATCTAAGAGAAAAAAGAAAGCAATACTTTTGTACTATCAACAGGATCACTGCTTTACCAACACATCGATCAACAAGGACTTCAATTTCTGACTGATTTAAGTTCTATAAATGACATTCATAAGGTTTTTCAAAAGGCATCTTGATAAAGCAGCAGCAAATATTTTTCCGAGTTGAAAAGAGAAGAGTCAAAAATCCGAACCCCATGGACCAAATCTACTTCAACTTTTCCCAAAATTTTTCCTCTCAGCTGTAATTGTACATCAGAATATCTAAACATTACGATGTGTACAGTCTTTTTAATAAGCGGACACATATTTTAATTAAATTTTGCTCTTTAAATAAAAAACAATAATTCTTTTTTTAACTTTCTTATTAGAATTAAGTTGGTTTACTTTTTTCCAAATTAAGTCTCAACAGTCTTCTTGAAATAGTATCTACTTGCAAGTATGTTAAAACAGTAACGGGGAAATGAACCGCAGATTGGGTATCAGTCAGTTGGAAAATCAAGGTTCAAAGGTAGAAGTGTAAAATCATATGAACTCTAATTGACAACTTCATAGTACATGAACTCAAATGAATTGAATCCTCCTATTACCATAACTTAAGACTCCTTAATTTGGTGATTAAAAGTGTTCTTTTTTTGAGCCTTTGGGAAATATCTGACTCAATACAAGTTTGACACATGTGAGACATGCCAAAACTGTCATGTGCCTAAAGTGATTGTCAATCGATTTTTTCACCAGACCACACACGAGGAGGTGGGAGGGGAGGGGGGAAGGAGAGATTAGTGATCCACATTCCTCAGGTTACAGTTAACTACCCGTCGAATAACCAAACTGAAATTTATGTGTTAAAGTTGTCACCAAAAATAAAACTATGCTGATTCATCAGTTTATTACCTAGAAATACTATATTCAGTGAGATTGATTCAAATATCAAGATTTTTCTTCAATAAAATTGAATTTTTTTACAATATATTCATGTTGTGAAACACATACATTCCATTTTTTATATCTACCCTATTAGTAAAACCCTCAGTATAATGAAAGAACTTTTAGATAATTATAAATTTTAATAAATAGGATTATTAATTTTACAATAAATGATTCATCAACGAAATTCCGTTAGAGGTAAGTTGTCTCGACTTTGGTACTGGTAATCCGACATTTTCATTAAATCCTAATTTCAATCAAAACTCCATCTCTTTTAGGCGGCCTCTGAGCAGGAAATTTTTTTAAAAATTCTTTTATCAGTTCTGCTAGATGAATGTGGGAAGGTCTTTATTATTTGCCTCTGATAATTAATTAGAATTCCCCAAAAAACATTAATATTGTTATAGTGTAATAGTAACGGATCCCAGAAGTCAGTAACAACACGTGATTGCTTTAATGGTAGGCTTTGCTAAAAATTATACATGGCAACGACCCTGCAATTTAGCACATTTTAACAAATGTGCAAATTTTATGAATAATTAACAGTAAATTGTTGATTTAAGTTTCGTTGGATAAAAATTAATCTTTGTTATCCAACACCTCCCGGCGAAAGTTGTTGGCCTATACGCTTGGGCATTGGCTCCATTTTGAATCCTCTACGAGGTCATCTGAAGCGTCTGGAATAACGGTAGGCTGAAGATGCGTTGGATCTCCGGAGTTTCGGGATTCCAAGGCGGAGGAGGGTCACATGTATTCAGGTAAATCTCCGTTAGGATTAGGATTTTCCGATCAGGAAAATAGGGTTGCATACTGAGAACGGAGATGTTTGTGATAACGCATCCAGATATGGATATTAACATAAGGCGTCGTCCTTTGCCTAAACACTAGAGGATTAATAATTTCTTCCACTCTCTTCCTCCTAGAAACACAAGAAGTTGCCTTTCTCCTTCTCAACATGTTGTTTATCCAGCTCTTATTGGGATTTGGCGGAGAGTTTAAAGGGAAGATATTGAGACACCGACAAAAGTCCTCAAATTGAGTAAAAGTGAACTGGTAACATTCCTAGACACAACAACTTTTGGTACGCCATGATTGGCGAATATCTAACAGAGGATGCCAACGACGGTACCGATTGTGATAGACTTAATGGCTATAACCTCAGACCAGTTTGAATTTGAACCAAACAGAATTGGATAGAAAATTCCTCGAATAGGCTCAGCAAGACTGAGATCAATGTGAGACCAAGGAACGTCAGTTTGGGTGCGTATCAGATCTTGATAATAAGAAAGCGCAGCTTCGCCAGTAGTTTTTGCAACCACCTTTGACACTGCTGCATTTGTGAGAAAAAAGGGGTTTGGCAAGATCGATTTCTTCGGTTTTTGCATTTATCAGCCACCGGTGCCAACAGCTTAGGCTGATAAGCGAGCATAGGTTTGGGAGGAATGTGATTACACAGACCAAGACATTTTGGAGAATTGCTCATAGTGGAGAATTCATGAATTATACAGGAGGCTAGATTACAACAAACTTCTTTATATCCATTTAGGCGCCCTATTGAATTTGTCTGGTGATCAGACAGACAGGATTTCGGGATAGATTGTTGCTTGGACATGGTAGGCTCGGAGACAAGTTGTGCTGGAACGACATAAGGCATAATGATTCCATGGAGTGCGTATGTTTTGTTACATTTACATTACCTCTGACAGATTGGTGCAAATTAATGTCGTCAATGGCCGCCTAAAATAAGAGTTATAGATGGAAACTCCTTAGGAGAGACTGTTACAAGCGGAGATTGAGTAGAAATTTTTAGAAGAACTTAGAAACACGATTATAGTAGATGTATTAGAAGCGTCAACAGACATTCTAGCCTCAAATTTTACGGAAATAGCCTTTATTTCTGTGGATAAGCTGTTAAACTTTTTGTAAAGAATGGAATAAAACACTTTCCATTGAGAAACCGAGTACTTTTTCGCTTTTGGCATAACAAAATCGTCAGAGATCGTAAATAATATGTGCTCGCCACTCGGTATAAACTTATTAGTCTCCCAAACTTATATTGAGCAAAACCCAGAAGTCAATAATAACACGTGATTGCCTCAACGGTTGGCTCTACTCCAAACTTTTGCAGGGCAACGACCCTGCAATTTAGAGCATTTAAACAAATATGCAAATTTTTGAATGATTAAGAATAAATTGTTCATTTAATTTTTCTTGGAAAAAATTTTTCATTATTATCCAATAAGTAGTAAATGAGACCTAATTTATTTGTCATTAAATAGAAGATGAAGGAAGTTTTCAACATTCTTCAAATACGGCTGATTTACATGAATTAATCAGCACCAAATGTTTCTTAGTAACTCATTGAGCGAAGACAATCTGGAGAATCTCTGATAGTGAAACTCACATTTCGTTGGTCGTATTCACCATAGATATCGACCATTTCAAGCACTTCATGTAAACCGAATGAACTTAAAGCCAAAGCCTCTAACTTGGAAGAATGGTTGACCTTGCATGATAATCTTATGGCAGATGTAGATCGAGTAAATAATGTGTGATAAATTTAAAATTTGAACAATGTGAGCATTGAATTTGAGTAGCTAAGATTGCGGCAAGGAAATATTCCAAAATACCTTCCATAATTTGAAAAAAATTCAGTTTATGAAAATATGCAAAAATGTCACCGATTCGCATAGAGGGAGCTAATTGAATTTAGTTAGCCGGAAAAAGTAATCGAACCTCAACGATTCCATAAAGCTCCCTTTCAACTCATTTACGGTTTTGATCCCATATGGAGGAAGCGGATTCACTAATACTTTCTAAGACGTCGCCATAGGAGATTTGAAAAGATACTACTGATTTGTAGGTCTATTTACGGGTAACTCGAGAAATCAAAAAAGAATTCTAGGAATGCAATCTATCTTGCTTCAGCTAAGCGTTCTGGCTATTTGAATAGATTGGGGTAAATTAGCTCGAATTCCTTAACTGACCAAACCAAGTTGGATCAGATTTCACCTAATGATCTACACGAGGCTAACAGTCTATACCGAATGAGAAAACCAAGAAATGAGTTGGAGAAATATGTTTTGGACAATTGAAAATGAATGAGAGAGGAAAGGAGAGAGGAAGAGACGGAGGAAGGCATCGAGTATTGAGCTGGGAAAATCCAGACTGTAAGGAACAGGCGAAACGAGGTACGATGAGACATTTGACCGGTTTTGCGTACTTTGTCCTTTGGCAGTTAGGGAAAAAGTAGATGCAGAATACATAGAGAGACTAGACAAACCCATGAGTTAAAGTGTCCGGATACTATAGGTGTATTGAGACTGCATGATTGATTACATATTTTAATCGACTGAACAATATGGTCAGAACGCTGAAGACATGAACAATTCCTCAAGTACCTAGGGATCAAAGCTCGAAATTTAAATTTTGGACATTAACTAGAATATGGGCAAGCTGATGATTCAAGAATTCACTTGAAGTAAGACTCCGATTTTATTTTCTAATTCCCTTTATCTCTTCTTTGGAACGTCTAGACACTTTTTCACAATTAAAATGTGAAATTACTGCACTTTTACTATGTTCGATGGAAAAATCGTAAGAATTATACGATATCGATCAGTTTTTAGAGTGCTGGAATGGATGAATGTTTGATCCGCAAACTTTGGGATCAGATAAAAAACTACGTCTCAGTCACTGGTAATTAGTAATTTTAAGAAGTGAGAACGAATCAGAATGAAGAAGTTTAATCCACTGATTAGATCATTCGATTGAAAGCCACGAAACGAAATAAAATGCAATTATCCAGAACAGGAATTATTTTTTTATTTCCTCCTACTTTACTTGATAATGTATCTGATAAAATTTAATTTTCAATCTTTTGTCTCTCTAATTTAGCATGTTATAAAATTTGAAAAAAATAAACGATTATCATCAGCAATATGAAAAAAAAATGCAAATAATATTATAAAAATAAATAATTTTAATTTTCTTATTATATCTTTAACCTTTAAAATGTTGAAAATTATATGCAGTCCATTTGGCAGAGAAAGTAATTGGTTATTATTTCTATTAATGTACCAATTGGGGAGAGAGACCTGTAGTGGATGCTACGTCAATAAGTCTTTTTGCTACACCTAAGTAATCCTCCTAAGCAGTACAAATAGCCTCCAGCGAAGTCCTCTATTATAGATTTACTCCCAAATCAGCTAGACCAAGCCTGAAGTAGTAAGAACAAGCAATGTGTTGAGTTGAGAGAGTTTATTGCTCAACTCTCCGTGTGTGTGAGTGGTTGTCAAAAGCTTAGTCATTAAATACAAAACCACACTAGGCAGCAGGGATCTTGATTGCTGATTGGCTGAGGAGGCCTATGCTCACACGTTCGCGCTTGTTCTCTACACGACCGGTTACATACCGCACTTTCCAGACTGTTCTAGCGCACGAGATTCAATCAGCCTGTGAGCATTGTGAACTCCACAGTCACATAACTTTTACAATCAATCTTCTCAAATTGAGGGACAGTGAGATATGCCGCTTTCTATTTTTTAAAGATGTGATTCCTTTCTCTTTGTTCATCGCGTCTTCAGTGTGCCTCAGAAACTATGTCCGGATTAATTAATTGTACTCTTCGGAGGGATTGGAAGAGAGGTTAACCAAAATTTGATTTTCTTAAGCGAGGATCAACGTTTACCTACATTTGTATGGATATGTTTCACAAACTTTATTCATAGTTGCCAAGCATTTAACTGTTATAAGCTGAATTTCGTCTTTTTGATTCTGGTGACAATTTTAACTATTTTAGTGGAGCAAACACAAAGTTTGATAATATATTTTCGGAATTTCTTACCGTGTTATTTAAAAACCAAATAGGATTTTGATTTCTAAATTAAAATAACATGAATATTTGCTTTAATCAATGATTTTCATACACTAATAGATGTTTGGAGACCCAAAATTTGGATCAACCACTGATGAAAGTCATGAAAAGTCACCCTCTTGAAATTCTTTGAAAATAATCTCTTTGAATTTCCAAAACAGTTAAGAACAACTGCTAACATTTGTAGTACATTGAATCAACATTTTTACAACATGCCGAGTCAGAGGTAGAGAGTGAGCCCTCTAAATTATGCTTTATTACTTTTTGGTTTTATTGTAAAACCGTCTCATACGTGTGTCGTAATTCACTGATGCTGAAGGTTTTATGGAAGGAATTAATGCGAAAACACAAAGACAACGTTTTTAGGATGAAGTTAGATGGACGATTTAGAGCCATGTGTATCTGCAGCCCACCGATTATTAGGTTAATCGGTAACTGACGCCGTGGTATACAGTGGCCGGTTCATATTACCTGATAATTTTGTTGTGAAGGTTATGTTGGTGGCTTTTTATTATGCGCGCCGTTGACAAAGCTGCAGCATGATAAAACCAGGGTCATATATGTATATGAGGGAGAGAGAGATACAAAAGAAGATTGCTATTGGAGATAGAATTTGATAGCAAGAATTGCATATAGGAAGGAGTTACTGACTGTAGGGATTCATCAGTAGGAGTTGGAGAGAAGGGCTGAGAGTATTGCTGGGGCGGATTATAGATACAGAGTTGACAAACTTTATTTGAATGGTTAAAGTCAGTGGGAAATTCCATTGCGTATTTAGGGGTAAAAAGCATGACGATTTAGAATTTTGAAAAGGAAAAGAGTTGGGTCTTATCAACAAAGCATCTACAATCGGTCACGCCATGTTTATTATAATTATATTCGAAAACGAACTTTACTTTTACAATTCAGAAACTTAAATGTAAGGAGTTTAAAGACAGTAAAGAAATCGGCAGGTGAGATAGAACAATCAAAGTGCAATTGTTTTCTTACAAGGATGATGCCAGTAAGAAAGAGAACTGCATGGTTAAACAATGCATTTTATGCTCCCAGAACTTGCAACCACTCGTTCCCACGTCTAACGCCCCTAGAATTCTTGTACATTAACAAATCATTGTGCAACTTTGTACCTGTTATAGAGGTTTTTTGTCAATTATGTTATTTTTGACAGGACTTACATACTAACTTCGATCATTAAGATAAATCTTTTTCCCCCAGAGCGGATTACTATTAAATTAGAATCGATTCAAGTCTATTTTGAATTTAAAAACGATGCACTCTTAATTCAAGTAAAATAAACTGATGAATATGGGTTTCCATTAACTGTCAGATCTATACAAACCGCTAAATATGTATCTGTATTAACCGCGTATATATACATACGCGAAGCAAACTTTAGATCTGGAGAATAGCAATTTCACTTTTCACTCAATCGCTTTACAAATCCAAGCTCCAACCGAAGAAACCCTCTCAAAAAACCTCAAATCGATGGAGACAAAGAAGCACAATCCATCAGTGAAGTTGTGTCAGCATTATAGTTTCAAGGCAGAAATCTAATAATTTCACTTCTCCTTCAATGTACCAACTACAAATGGTGTATTGAAGTCGTACATGCCTTTGTTCAAATAATTTAATTAAATAAATTTAAAAATGGTGAGTAAATCAATTCTTGCCTTGTCTTTGCAGTACTTATCTGCATTTCAAATCTCGCAATCGTTTGATGGTGTTATCAACTATTACATTGAAATCTAAGGCGGTTGTGTCTTAATGGTTTCCTTATTTTCCATCACAAAATTGGAAAAGTTGTTATGCGTTTCGACTTAGTTGTGTTATTAAGCGGCGAAATGCTGTAATATGTTGGAAGGAGTTTTACATCATTTTGAAGTTCTAAATATGGTAATTATAATTTCCGAAAAATTCACCATCTGCATTTGCTTTAAAATACTTTTTTATCCAAGTTCTTATTAACAAAACATGTCGCCGGGTTTGCGACACGTGTTTCAAACTCGTTAAACACATGAAAGAATTTTCGATTATTTAATACCGGGGCTTGGCGCCAAAAAAACGCCCGACTTGCATTTAAACAAATTCGCAATTGTGTTTGAAAAATAGGAGGAAATAATTTCCGGTGATTATTATGCTAATGACGAATATAAGCATTGGCTCTTAGAATTTATTACAAAACTATTGGGAGATATTCGCCAATTGCCGATAATTACCAACAACAAGGTAATTAAGAGAAACGTTCGTCGAGATATTTATTACTTGCAAAAGTTACTAAAAGTGGTATAAAAAATACATAGAAAATCAATGTTTCACAGGAAAGAGCGACTAAGGTAGATTTAATTAAACCGATTTAAATTTACTTTGTAAATAAAACTTGAGCAATTAGATAATGAGTTTAAAACCGGAAGAGCAGGAGAGGGCGAGCTAGTTTCAAATGTCCAGCTCTTGAAGACGTTCATTTTTGAATGATTTGAACGCACCGGACTTAGTAAAACGGTGATTTTAAACTTTTCTCCCAACCCATTCAATTTTATTGGAGTTTAATTTGAACATTTTAGGGGTGAAACCGTCAGAGTATAACGATTGGAAATGATGTAGGAATGCACTCTGTTTCCATAATAAAATTCCGGTGACGTAGGGTCATCGTGTTTGTCTGCAACAGTTAAAATTAAAATGCTGCTAATATTTGAGATGTAAATTTCTATTCGTACTAGCTGTACTCCCAAAATACATTATTTCTTCTGATGTCCAAAAGAGAAGAGCTACTCTATGAAAAATAACAATGTAAATACGAGTGAATGTAGAACTTTGTTCATGAAATCGGAGCTTTTTATCAGAGAGTCTCATTTAATGGGCTTGGAATTTGCTTTCATTTTCTGAATTTAATGTTAAAATTTCCATTTTAATCCCCCACTCCTATCCTCTCTCACCGTCTGCTGCTATTGCTGAGACGATAAAAGTTAATGTAACGCTTGTACTATCTGGCGACATTTAATAAGTGAACATTAAAATATTATCTGCAGGCAGTTGACCTTTACTAAGGTCCATGTAAACAGGTGATATTTTAGCTTGTGTTTATGAAGTCAATGTCCCAAGGACAATCTCATTTATCCAGACAATCCCTTCCTATCCAAATGAACGGTATTCGTTTGGCGGAAACTTAAACTCAACACGTGATATAATAAATCGGTTTAATTTTGAAAGTGTCAGGGAGAAAATTCTTAAATATTCCGCCGTGACAAAGATAACATCTCATTTTATGTTTTTCTTCCCTCTACCCGAAATCCATATTAGTGCTTATGTGAATGAATTTGAATCTTGATGCTAACGGTATCCATTTCATCTTTAGGCGCTAATTTTGGACACCTGTTTTAAATAAAGATTTCTGGGATTCCCTCAGTTGTCTTCTCTTTTCTGTTTGCTATTTTCGTAGATGTTTCTGGGGTTTGTTGGCTAGAGTTAGAGCAGAAATGTTGCAGATTACGGTCCATGGATTTCAGATCTATAGTTCTTTTTTTAAATTGATTTTTTAATTTTGCCGATTAAAGAATTTCTAATTATTTATTTTTATTAATAATTGAGTCTTAATGTAAATTATTCGCTTTATATTATCGTTGATGCTCAACGGAAAAAAAGATTTTGAATTATATTTTATATCATGAGCAATGATTACATGCCGGTAATCATTACTAACCGAATTCGATGGGAGTCTTTTTTGAACTCGTTAACAGTATTAATTACAGTTTCAAAACAAAGCAAACTTTTGTAAATTCTGATCATGGAGTAGCATCTGAGCACGCGAAATAATAAAATAATCAGGTAAGTGATGAAACGGGGTTGGGAATTCCAGTTCTAGATATGAATTCTGGAATAATTGCGTTGTTTACTTTCCCGTTGGGGGTATCATTTGCTTTACAATGTCCGAATGTTCTCAAGTTCACTTTCATGAGTTGAATCCTGGGTCTCAGGATGAGTTCATGCTTGCAATATTCAGAGATCGTTGCTCGGTTAATTTAATTTGATGGTTCTTCGTGCGAATGTGATTTTTACAGTCATAAGCGGATAAAGTTGAGACTCATAAAGACGTGTTAAACTTAACAGGGAATATTGAAATATCATTATGAAGTATCCTATTTTTAAATCCACGGTGCGTTCTAAGATTTAGCAGAGTTTGTAACCATTTAGTAAAATTTTATACACATAGTTCATATTAAGTCTTAAAACGCTTACAACATATACATTTTCAGCATAATGTGATCTTCACTTTTCGTATCAAGGGATAAGATTTCTAATTTGGTTCATTTAACATTTAAGTATTTCCACTCGGAATAAGTATAGAATTAGGAAGCTAGTTTGAACTTCAATACCACACTCTTTCGACGAAATATTTCAATTTCCTTTTTTTCCCATTAAGCCAACAACGGGCAACGCAAAATCAACCACTTAGATTTGGAGGAAAAGCACATTTATTCTGTGATGAACACATAAATTAGGATCGAAATTTTGATCATTAGCGAAAAAACTATTAGTAAAAGAATATATGAATAATAATTCCAAATTCAATGAAAGAAAATACATTTTCAATGTTGTTAACGGAAGATACCTTAGAACCTCTCTGAGATACGCCCTTCACTTTGTTATTCAATATGGTTAATCAGTATTAAACATAAAGGCTAATACTACCATCCATCTGCGTCAGTGAAATGTAACCTTGTTTATGTGCCCTTTGGCCGAGTAAAAGATTATTAAATAGTTACTACCACCATTGCTGTTAGGTAGTTTTCCTTCTATTTGCCAGTAAGTAGCAGATTTTATCAGCTGTATTAAAGTTTATTTTCTTTCACCTACAGATTGAAACTAACAGCCTAGACGTCCTTTGCCTAGTCGGTAAAGAGAATATATAAATAAATTATGAGTTAGAACAGGGCAGGGATGGTGTGTGCTTTCTGCGATAAATTCAACAAGTCTGCATCACCTGGTGTTGTGTACCGGTGGCGAAGCCTTTTAATGACCTCGATTACAATGTCAGATCTCACTGGTTCGGTGCTCACCGGTGCAAACTTAGTGAGCTAATGGCCAAACACATCGAATAAACCTGTCTAGACCTTCTCGTCAGGATGGCTCAATGCTACCATCCATCTGCTTAATACAAAAATAGAAAATTTTTTCCTAAATAGACGTCAAAGTCACTTTTTTATATAGAGTCCATGATTCTACATCGCATATATATAGTGTGCCTAAGGCGTCTGAGGACACGTTAAGCACGTTTAGAAAAACAGAAAATGAAACTATTAACGGTTTAAACTTACAATTTCCTGTAACACAAAAAAATAACTTTAACGTAGGTTTAATTCTATGTATTCCCCTTCGGCCTCTATTACCGACACAATTCGAGTCCGAAAGCGAATGCGAGCTTTGATTAAGTGGTCTTCATTCATGTTCTCCATTGTTCGGGCTATTGCTTCAATCAGAGAGTGGTGTTATGGAGATGCTTATTAACTTCCTTTGCAACCGTCTCCCACCCCACCCCATACGTAATGGTGAAAAGGATTAAAATCCATCCATCCAGTTTTATGGGATGGAGCCAAATCTTGTTGGAAGATATAGGTTCTTCCTCCATTGGCTACCCTGTCTATCCAAGGCAGCTTAACGACAATGGTTTGAAGTCCCCACACAGGCGTCTGCATCTGCATTGACTCTAAGACCCTATGGAAAAAGTTGAGGAGTCGCGATATGCCCTTAACTGTTCTTTACAACACCGAAAATCATCACTATTGCTGGAGAGTTCATGGGTATGTATAACAATTGGAACTTCAGTGAGGTCCGTCCGTACATGGCCACCTATCATTTCTAGGAGTAACTTTTTCATCCTTGTGGAAGTTGTTTTCGTCGGAGAAAAACCAAAGACGCTCTTGTTCTTCTTGGTGCTTCAATTTGTTTAAGAGTCATTTTGCACGCATCGAACGATTCCCTTGAGTTTTTGTCCACATTAACTGGCCTCGTCTGAGAATGTATTAAATCTGCAACCGAGGTCTTGATGAGCAACATTCCCTATTGTTCCTTCCGACACTTGAAGATCTTTGCCAAGATGTCGCATTGGTTTCCAGAGATTTTTGTCGATCTTGCCATGCCATATGCTCTTCTGACAAACTTGGGTGATGTTAGTGAGTCAGCAGAGCGTTGACAATGCTGTTTTCTTTTGCTAGTGGCAGCCAACTCATCTGATTTAATTCCATTCAGCTCTTTTCTAACTTTGCAAAAGAAAGATGTGACGATTCTTAGAAATGTTGCTGTTTCTAAGCTGCCGTATTTCGCTTTATAGGCATCCCATCAGTTATACTAGTATCTGACATGAGATCTTCTGATATAAAAAATGCGTTAATTTTTATTGTCAGGTTAATTTGAATTAGAAAAAATACCCTCAGATAAAAATAATAAATGTTTTCATTTAATAAAAATGTTATTTCTGTAATAAAAGCGTCATTTTGAATAGAGGAAGTGGGATATGTAGCTCAACAACACTTTAACTCAACAATTACCTTCAATCTATCTCAGGCCCAAGTCTCATGGTATAAGTTATTAATTATCTCTCATCCAAAAGAGCATTTGATTGTGACTATTGAAAATCTTGTGGAATACCAACAGCTTGAATGCTTATTTTCTAAGGATGGTGCCTAATAGATGTTGATTTTGCAACACGTTAAATAATTTTATATTTTTATACCCTTCTATCTTAACTTTCAAATTTAAGGTTAGCATCACATGTGATTTTATTATAGCTTGAACGTGTTCAGATATAAAATTTGGACCGAAAAGGGAATTTTGTAGAAGGTTCTCCATTAATTAATACTTACTAAATGATTGTGTCACTTCCCAAAATTGAGAGAAATAACAACCTGGTTTCATATATAAATAATCGGAAGAACTTAAAATTCATATTGTTTAAAGGTTGAATTAAAGGTTCTGAATTTTATATGAACAGAATGATTAGATCAAGTATATCCTATAATTATTCACGCTATGAATAGCATAATTAGTCTGAAAGTACTAACATTGCCTGAGAACACTGAGTACAGATAATACAAAAAGGATTAATCACTAGCTAGATTGCAATGCATTTGAAGACAAATTTTTCGACTTATTTTGGAATTTTGTTTATTTTTCGCATCTAACGAAGTTGCAAGTTTAAATAAACTATCTTATGTATTTGGGGTAGTGATTTTTCAAACAAATATCAGTAAATTTAAAATTCGAAACCAAACGAATACTGCTGGTGATGGAGATCTGAATAAGAATTTTTTACTTTTATGAATACAGATAAGAGAAAGGAATTGGAGTTCTGCGGACCGGTGGCCGTAATATGCTCTGGAAGAAAGGAGTTACTAATTACAGTGCACATACTTTATAAAATAAAACGATAACTTTATTAAAAAATATCACGGAAATATTTATCGTAATAATGCGAAGAAAATACAGACCCTTAAGGTCGCATTATGATTGGCTTAATTCAAGTTATTTGCAAATAGCCTATTATAAAAACATGCGGTTTTCGGCGAATATGCTATCGGCTAAGGTAGGTTATATCAGTGTTACTTTATCTTTTTCCAAGAAAATTTCAGCTGTTATCACTGGCGGAGCATCAGGTCTTGGATTTGCTACAGCGAAGAAACTATTAGAACAAGGTTGCAAAGTTCTCGTCTGTGATATTAATAAAACTGACGAAATCACTAAACTTCAACATGATTTAGTGTTTTCTGAAACTGATGTAAGTATTCGATTAAATTTTTATTTAAATATTCTTAGGTCACATCAGAATCTGCAGTCAAGCAGGCCATTGACCTCGCCATATCTAAGTTTTCGTTCATTAATTGTGTTGTCAATTGCGCCGGAGTTGGTATAACTCGTAAAACAATTGCGAACTCTACCAATAGTTCACATGGCCTAGATGAATTTGAAAGGGTTATGAAAGTAAGTTGAAAAGTTTTATGGTTGCAGCTTTAGGTTAATGCTCTCGGAACCTTCAACGTGATTCGACTTGCCGCTCTTTCGATGACTAATAATGAACCAGATGAAGATGGTGAACGCGGAGTAATAATTAATACCGCTAGCACGTCGGCATTCGAAGGTCAAGTTGGCCAAGTCGCTTATGCAGCAAGTAAAGCCGCTGTAGTTGGAATGACCCTGCCTATAGCAAGGGACCTATCTCGACACGGTATTCGATGTGTTACAATCGCCCCAGGTGAGTTAATAAATATTTTGATTGTCTGATGATCATAAGGATGCTGTATGTTTAGTTTACTTTTTAAAATTATCACATAATGCGTGAATATACAGATCTCTTGCCTGCAATGAATTGTGGTCTGTGTAAATCAGGATTCTTGTTAATGATCTAAAGTTGAACTTATATTGAAATGTATTTGGATATTGATATCTTCAAAAAGACTAGTCTTTAAACTATTTTCATCATCGATTGAATATACCAAGAGTACTAGATTGGCATTTTGTGGCTTCTGTCTGGTTTTTGTTGTAATTTGAGGGAGCTTTTTTGTCATGACTCTGTAAGAGGTAATCTTAAAGGTAGCCATTCCACAGCATTTAGAAAAACCTGAATAAGTTTAGCAATCTGTGATTGATTTGACGAAAGTATTCAATTTTGTCAAAATGCGGGTATTCTAAAAAGACCATAATGTTACTCATAATTTGAGAATGTAGATAGACAAGTGGGACTGTTTTTTATGTGTGCTTAAGTTTCTTTATCGGTGAATAACAGTGTTTCTATCTTTAATTTAGGGTTATTTGAGAGCATACTGCTCTTCGGTGATCGACAAGTTCAGCCTGAAGTGCTGGAATATATAAATGACATTCAATTGGCTATTAGTCGTCAAGGTCATCCACGCGAGTTTGCCGATGCTGTAGTTACTTGTTTGCACAATAAAATGTTCAATGGAGTCACGCTCCGATTGGATGCTGGTGGTAGATTAGTCCACTTGTAAATACTACTTCTGTGTCTTCCCTCTAATCTGCAGGTATCTTCGATACTGTGTCGCCAACAGGAATAGCGAAGACACCTAAAGGCGCCATCAATCACCTTGTAAAGTGTACCCCCTTCCCCAACCGTCTTGGTCGTCCAGAGGAATTTGTTCACCTTGTGAGATGTATTATAGACAATAAAATGCTCAATGGGGCTACAATTCGTTTGGACGGAGCTCTCAGATTGGGACCTTAACCTCTCCTCCCTCTCCCTTTCCTTACTGATAGCCAATTTGTACAGTCATTCACATTAATAAAAGATTTGTTGATTAATACCCGTGCTTGTTTTTATTTATGTAAGAAGAAATTGCAGGTAGGGAGATGATGTCAGGAATAGCGTGGGTGATGTTATAGAATTTGGTTTTAGTGGTTTCGTAACTAGACTACAGAAATGAACGCTGGTTGCAATGAATCTCATTACTCAAGCTGGACTGCCACCTGACAAAATACAGGTGATGAATAGTGAGCGTTTATTGGGAGGGGAGGGGTTTGTGGGAGCAAGGGATATTAGTCAGCTCAGCGTGAGTGGAAACGGAGTTGTGACCAAGGGGATAAATTACAACAAGCTAAGTGGAATTTACTACTGAGCATCCTTTGTTGGTCTGATGAGCGATCAAAATAAATTCATATAAATGTTAGGGCACT
>CAADRB010000076.1:245041-256421 GCA_900708905.1 Hymenolepis diminuta | reverse complement strand
TATATGAGTCCACATATGCGCTAGTTTGAATACTAAAGGCTCTTGATCGAATGTTGGTGCATCCATGCTGAATAAATTTTTCTGAAAGCTAATTAACCTTTCCATATTACAGGTGCATATGAATGAAAAAATCTGTATACATGCATGTATCATATAGTGTTGTAAAAGAACTCTTTTCTCTGATAATGAAATTATTTAATTGGGATTTAAAGTAATTTAAACTGAAAATCCAATTATACATATGAATTTGTTTTTCTGTTTCTTAAAACATTGGAAATCTATTATTGAGATCGTAGCCGTGACAGCTCTTGACGGTCGTAGTGTGATCCAGTTCATTTAAAATTCTAAAAGATTTGAAAGAATTTGCTTTTAAACACCTTGTAAACGAAATGGAATGGATTGCCAGAATGATTATCTGCTCTAGACATTGTAAATCTATATAAATACCAAGGGATTAAAAGTTCTCTACTGTGGTAACCCTTTGGCTATTACTTTAACTATGATATAGGCCCTTGTGCACTATACTGTTAATTAAATTTCGTCTAGTCATTTTATATGTCAGATTACATGTCCATGTCTTTTGAAATTGTGCTAGAGAATAAAGAGAATGAGGTACACGTCATAGCGTCCTTTTGGTTAATTGACAGGATTATACATTTAGAGTGCAGCATAGAGGGGTTAAAAGCGTGATTATTACGTCTATTACAAGTTTCTCAATGTTATCTTAGGCTTAACACAGAAACGGCGATGAAATTATATATTTTTTTAATTTAGATAGTAACAACTATTCATAATAAAACGTGGCATTAAATTAAATAAATGAGTACGGCCAAGAGAATCAGAATAATATAGCTGATACTGTTTATAAATGGTGCTTTAAATGATACTCAATAATTCAACAGTGTAATACATCATTACAAATAAAATGAAAAAAATATAAATTATGGAATTAAAACAAAGTATTTAAATACCAGTATAAGTTTATGCAATGCCGTCAATAATTTAATATTTATAAGTTGTTTAAAATGCTAAATTAAGTATTATGTAGTAAAAGATTATATAGTTTTAACGTATAAATTTGCTTTCATGGCCACATTTTCATTGGTGATTTCTGAATTATAACTGTTTTGCCGCAGATTCGAATATTTTTTAATCGGAAAATGAAGCTCTGTGTAAGTGTCATTGACTAGTTATGAGTCCAAACCGAATATAATTGCAATATATTTTCATATAAGTTCAGAACACTTGTGCTATTGTTACTGGAGGTGCTTCAGGATTGGGTTTCGCAACGGCCAAAATACTGCTGAGCTACGGTGCCAAGGTTTTAATTTGCGATATCAAACGCTCTCCTTACGTTGACGAACTTACAGGTGATGTAATTTTTTCGGAAACCGACGTAAGTTTGATCTATTTTTCACTTTTTTCTCTCTTAGGTTACATCAGAAGAGTCTGTCAAAAGGGCAATTGAAAAAGCTGAGCAAAACTTTGGCCGAATTAACTGCGTCATCAATTGCGCTGGTATTGAAACTACTCAAAATCTTATTAGTGTTTCTGAAGATAAATCTCATGATCTCCGCCTTTTTGAGCGTGTCATGCATGTACATACTATTTACCCATACCCATTATATTCCTTTCGCTTTAGGTAAATGTTATTGGAACCTTCAATGTCATACGCCTTACTGCTTTGTCAATGGCAAAAAACAACCCGGAAGAGGATGGAGAACGTGGTGTAATAGTAAACATTGCAAGCATCACTGCTTTTGAGGGATCAGTAGGTCAGTCCGCTTATGCAAGTAGCAAAGCAGCTGTAGTCGGAATGACCCTCCCGGTTGCGAGGGAACTCGCTCAACATGGAATACGTTGCGTCACTATAGCTCCAGGTGCCTTTAGAACTCAAATGACCAGCAGTGTACCGAATGAAGTCATGTCTAGGCTATTAAGCAAAATTCCCTTCCCACATCGAATGGGTGAACCCGAGGAGTTTGTTGATCTCGTCAAGACAGTAGTTGAAAATAGAATGCTCAATGGAACGACAATTCGTATTGATGCCGCTCTGCGTTTAGCTTGAACTCACAGATTGATTTAATTGAAATATTGTTCTTGCTTTTTTCCTTTCTATCATCTTTCATCTTTTGTGTGTAATGAAGCAATTAAATTAAATTAAATTAATTTCCTAGATGTTCAAGAGATAAAGTAGTTTTTCATTTAATAATATGCATTTTTGCGCTGTTTTTTCAGTTTGCACCATTGAAATTAACAAAATGAGAGAGGTGAAAATTTTAGTTTGATACTGCCAAATATGATTAGGTATTTTTGATGGCTTTTCAGCCAAAGAATGAATTTTCCAGAATTAGATCGTATTTATTGTAGAGAGCAGAGCAATATTAGACGATTACGGTTCTGAAAATTTTAATTAATGTTTGTTACTCTTTTGAATTTCTGGACTGAATGATTTTAAAGATCGCTGATTTAGATTTGTGTTGAAAACTAATCGATAAATTTAGCGCTTAATGATTGTTTATATCGATGAAGTTATTTATTTGTTTGTATTTTTTATCATGTGTTCCATAAATCAAATTTAATTAGTTTGAAATTAGACAAAATTTTACTTCCAGAATTGTACAGGCTTATACAACTGAATGACGTTAACAAACACTTATAAAAACAGAAATTCCTTTTCATTTGCTTCCGAAATTTGTTTGTGAGATTGTTTACTAACTGACCCAGCTAATTCATTAGACAATTCTGACCATTTTCTCTCCCAAAATTCTGAGAATTTTTAAAAAATAAGAAGTTTTAATAAACTCCCAAACAAAATCATCTAATTGCAAAATATAGGGGAGATTGATAATGGCACAATATCAGCTTCGAACTACTGAGTAATTAAATACTAAGGTTTGCATACAGCGATCCGATTAAATTTAAGCCCACTTTTATTAAGTAAAATGCCATAACCTGCTTATTAGGAAACCGAAATGATTATACTCGATACAACTGAACAAAATTAGCACATTTCATCTCTCGTGAACTAGTTTATCAGTTATCAATTTTCTACACTCATGTCTGAATGCGCAGTCGTTTAAACACCGCCAACTAGGAAGCCAAACATTTATCATAAAAGCGTTAATAAATGTTAAATAATTGGCTCATATTCCAGATTCTTCCTGTTTAACCTGCTGGATGTAAACAACTGTAGCAACAGTATTATCTCCGTGACCTGTTGCAGATATTTTTGGTGGCTTTGCAGTACATTATTCTCCCAAGAGCGGAATTAATATATTTCGCAATTTTTGGGTATTCTACCGATGTACTGTCAGAGGCTTATATTTTAATTGGGTGCAGTACATAGTCCAGCTAGAAGTGCATTTTTGGAGTGTTTACAGAAGCAATAGTATTTTTATTAAGGAGTATATTAATTTTTTGCTGATTTTTCCTCTACTGGAGGAGGAAGAACTTTCCTTTTTTCAGTCAACTCAGAGAAATCATGACTTTTACCTTATTCTTGATGTTGGTAAGATGTGTGATGCTTCATATCTATAGTTGATCGAATGTATTAATGTATTTTTACAGCGTTTACTGTGATTTTTAGTATTCAACAAAACCAGCTGAGTCGTGTCTCTGACACCTATTTTAAAAAATGGCTTTACCTTTGTGACACCTTCGTCAAATATGCCTTAATATGAAAAAATATTTTCTTAGTTTTATACTTATCAGAAGTATTAATGCATAGTGTGAAAGTAAGCAAATCTTCCGATCAAGATATTACTTATAATCAGCTGTGAAGGAGGATCGTTTTTCATCCACTCATTAGAATGTATTGAAACTATCATAAAAGAGTTTGTGCATAATTAATTAATTATATATATTTATATAATTAAACAAAGAGACTACGAGAATTACTTTCACAGAGGGAGTTATGCTGATTTTCGACGTAATATATAGTTTCAGTTTGTAATTAAGTAGTATGCCAAGTGTACCTTTGTGTCTATGACACTTTCCAAAATATAGCAGAATTAAAGAATTATATCATTAAATGAAAACAATTTTTAAAAACAATCAGGAAATTGGCTAAATTGTGAATTTTTAAGAAGTTAATATTTGATGTAGAACTCTATTTAAAGTAATTCTCTTCTCATTTAATAAAAACAAAAAAATTGTAGATTTTATTTACCCTATTAAATATGCATATCAATAATTAAATTTTTTTGAAATTTCTTTTTAATGATGGTAAAAATGCGCTTATTAAATGCGCACAAATCTATTAATTGAAATTATAACAATTTTCACTTTCCGAAAGTCACATTTAATGATTCTTGACCTCGATTTCTGACTGGTTGTTCAGTTATGTGATGCCCAGTCCCTTTAATACATTTTTTCTTCCAGGGTTGGGAAAATAAATGATCTTATATAATATTAAACAGTTTATATAATCATAAAACAGCCAAATTGAGGTAGCTATCATGTCTCCAGTAGTTGGGATTATAAAATTTTATTCGGTCCGGTTCATCGAGAAGTGATCAATATAAAATTCATAAGGAGATATGGATGTTAAATTAGGAAAGTTTATTCTTGAAAACAACAATTTCCATTTCGATCAAGTTGCGATTGATGCCTCTTTGCTTGAAAGAATTGTACTATCTGAGGCATTTAGTGGTACTCAACTTCCAAAGCAATCAGACGACGACTGTAATACGTGTCTGTCTTCAAGAGCAAATGTTTCATATTGTATACAATCCATTTAAACAAAAATCCATAGGAAAAATAAAAAACACAGTGGATAGGGGCTAAATCGCCTAAGTACACAACGTACTGTGGAGAGGAGAAAGCTAAATTAGAGAGATTTTAGTCTCGATACTAAAGTCTACACGGGGCTACGGTTATGGTTAAAGATTCTTCTCTCATTGTTAAAAGCGTTCGATTTGAGTTCAAATTTAAAACAATTTCGATTTTCAAAAACCATGGTTTGCCCTCATTTACATTCATTTTAGCCTTGCATTTCACAACAAAATTAGGGTTCGTATGACTGCATTGGAGAGTTTGCATCCTATTTGACCAAGGTAAACAATGGGTCGACTACGCCACTTCCACTTTCATAATTAAAGGCCTGTAAGTTTAAATAACGCAAGATTTGTAGCTAAAACAAAGGAATTTAAACAACTGCAATTCAGCGACAGTGAATTGACTTTTTCAAACCACAGAATGCTCCGTAAGTCTTTACACTATTCATATTTTTTGGCAATTAATTTTTATTTTATATTATTATTAATATTTATAATAAAAATGGAGAATAATTGCAGGTTATATAAAACAAGAATTTAATCTTAAAATTTAATAATTAATAGGTTTCGATGGATATGGCATCCGTTTATTACCTAAAAGGCCTTTTTTGTTTATATGATCAGATAAATTGATGGAGTTTTTTGTTGGGAGAATTTTAATTTAAGGCGCCAATTCACTTAAGCAAGTGTTTATTCATATTCCCAGTGTGTAATTTGTGAATTAAGTTTAGATTGCATCCAGAACATTCTTTCTAATATTTACTCAAATATTCTAAAGAAATGTAACTAAACTTTGGTTTATGCAATAAAAATATGCAATAAGGGGTGCGTAATTGAAATTTGAGCATATGTAAAGGGTGAGGGTTGGCTATCACTGTGAGAACAATCACTTCAATATAAATAAACTGATGAAAAGAGAACAATAGGTTATGTTAAAGATACGGTTTGAAAGAGTGGCTGTATAGCTTCCGTAGTAATTTTCATTGACGGGAAGTGAGAGGCTGGTTATGAGAGTTCAATCTTGAAACCAAGATCTCCAAGTAGCTTACCTTGTGTTTAGGATCTGTTTATCCTAATTTACCGGGTTAAAAGATTGAGTGATGGCACTGATCCCATCTTCAGTGGCATAAAGCTCTTTATTATTATAAGATAGGGGAACTTTTTCTTGAAAATACAAATTGTAGCATGATAATAGCTTAAGTAATTATAAATAGAAGAGTTTAATAAAATTTACCCAAAGCAAACTGGGAGTATTTTTATATTATTTGAAGAGAAGAATTCTCCTTTATGTTTTCCTAAGACATTTTGATGCTCAAGTCCTCTACTTTTGGTCGTAAAACGATTTTCTTACGACAATTTTGAATTGATAAACAAACTTGAAATTTTGTGAAAATTTGATGATTCATTCCGAAAATGTTTATTTTTCATAAATTTATAATAATATATAATTTTATAATCTATTGGTTAAGTTTTATTTTGAGTTTATATTTCAATAACAGTATTAACACGCTTAACTGTTAGGATAAAACAATCTTCAGAGATTGGCGCCATGGTAGAAAATAAATTTTTGCTATAAATAAATTTTTTAAAGTAAATAAAAGTATTTTAAATTAGATGCATGACTTTTCTTCTAATTCTTTCTAATTTATGGTATTTTTCTCTTTCCTTCAGAGTTTAATTCCATCAACCCACGCAGAATTCGTTACAGCTGTGAGTGATTAATTATGAATTTCATTAATTATTTTTACTAACAAATATAGAAAAGCTATTTTTAATTAAGCAAAAGTTGTATCGTAATTTATAAATTTCTCTAAATATTTTATTTGAATTTCTTCAGAAAAGTGGAAACCGCAACTTAATGAGATTCGGATTTTACTGTTGGTGAATTGAAAAAATCAATAATACCAATCAATAATTCAAAACTTTAGGTATAAATTTTAATGCAATTACAATTTTGTATTAGTTTTATTAATTTTAAATTAAAATTTTGATTTTTATAATCGTTTTTTTTGTATCAGTAAATATTTTTACGGTATTTGAATTACCTCCAAAACATTTTTTGTTATTTTGCCATTAAATTGTATTAAATGAATTTTCACAAAACTTAATAATTGAAAGTCTCAATATTTTTCAAGAAAAAGACTGAAAATTTTTAAATGGAAAAAAATAAAAACGTAATCACTTAATCATCCTAATTTAATCAGCTACAGTTAAAAATGCTTTGAATTCCGAAACCGTAAAAGCGTCTTGAGGCTACTCGAAATCTTTTTGAAAATAAAGTTTTCGTGTCTCATAGCACACTTTGAACTATTTAGAAGCATTCAGTGGCTTCCATTTCGATAGAACGATCTTATTTGAAGACGGTCATCTATTGAATAATATGAATTAATATTTATAGAAGTGAACTTCCTTTTTATGACTTACTGTAAGTTGTTAAGTTCACAGTCTCTACCCTCTTAATAATAAAAAAGTAAGGGGTTTGATATCCGAGGTGTGGGGAATTCATGATGCCTTAATTTCATTGGCCTAAAATGAATGTGAAAATACATGTCAAATCAAGTTGTGGGAAAACTGTCAGACTACTCTATTTCTGATAAATGACTGAATATTATTTTGGAGTCTATTACGGTTATAATCTTCCTGCTATTAATTAATCTTGTTAAAGTTGGAGTAATAACTCACGGCTGGCAGCTAACAGCAACTCCAAAAAGTAAAGCACAAAGAGTTGCGTAGACCAACTCGTATTGAATAAAACGCGAGTGGAATTCGAGCAAATAAGAGAGATGAGGGAGAGAGAAGATGAGAGGGAAAAGTAGGAGCCGACGAATGACATGCGTGAGTCTGCGCGCGTGTGTGGAAATACAAAGACAGTTTATATGAGTCACTTGAGCAAGGACGCGGGTGAAAATATGAATGCAGTGTATTTTTAATTAAATGGTACGGTAATAGTAAGTGAGGAACGATAAATACGTTTAGACGTGACAGATAGGAGTTTTGAATCACAGGGGACGAAAAATCGGAGCGTTTTCATTGAAAATGCGAATAATGTGTAATTTTGGAAAATTCATAGAATCATCCTCCAATCTCCTTCCATTTAAACCTGTTTGGCGTTAAAGAATATTAGCACTGAATTTCACCCCAATTACAATCGTATTGCAACAAATTGGAGACTCTGAGTGAAGATCTACGTCCTCAACTGTCTTGAATTTTTACTGAATTAGGGGTAGTTATTACTAGTATGGTGATTTTATGGTAAATTACACTAGTCTTTCTTCAGGCGAGGTATGGTTATTTGTACTAGAGGCTAAAGGAATTGAAACAGCTCTGAGTTCAATTAAAGTTATTTTTAATGCTGAGACCAAATAAGGTCAGACATACCTTCATGAAAATAAAGATCTTCTAAAGGGAAGGGGAAGCAAAAGCTTTTAATGAATAAAAAGAATCAAAGAGAAGGGAAGTGGTAAGGAAGAGGAAGGAGTCAGCACGGAGAGGGGACAACCCAGACTGTGAGGAACAGGCAAAATGGGATACGGATTTCGTGTTCTTTGTTTATTGATGAGTAACTGACAGTTAAGGCTGAAGTATGGGTCAGTGCGTAAAAGAGTTGCGGATCTTATGGCCTATTAATAGAAGAATTTACCAGCTATCAATAAGGAGAACTGAATATTCACGAATCAAGTCTATTTAAAGGTGTGATAAGGTAATGCCGATTAATTCTTGCTAAACCCTCTCTAAACAGGGTTAGTTTGGACTATTAATTAAATCGTATATTAAGTAGTAAAAGACTATGATGGAATTTTTAATTTTAACTGTTAACTTTAACTAAAACTTTATTTATAGTTGGCATTATTGCAATACTTCAATAGATTGACGACATTGTTTCTCCTCGTAAATTGAATTTTTTATACCATCCAGATATTTAAGATATTAATATATTAATATTATCTTTGATAATAAAGAGCGTTTTAATAAGTAATACATTTGAGAGTAAATTGATATTTTTAAAAATACCTGTTAGGAAAAATATTAACAATAGCGATTGTTCTATTATCCATATTCTCTAACTAGTATTGAGTTACATTTTGGAATTATTTATTATATGTTTTTTGTGTTTCAATCATTTAAATATTAAATCTCTCAACCCTTTATAAATATAAACAAATAATCATAATTTCAAGGTTTTATCGACATTACAAAGATAAATAAAAGTGGCTCCCTCGATTTGCTTCAATCCTTGTTAATCTTCCATTTCCCTTTTATGGCACTGAATACCTGGAAAAGCTACACTATTTTTCGGGATACGAATTCACAAAAACTTACTCCAAATGGAGCTCCAACGAATATAAACAATACATTTTGATAAATTCGAATTTCATGCATAATTTATCATTGTCAACAGTATGCCCTGTGGAATAGTTTTTCATAGACTTTGTAGTTCACCTTGAGTGAACACAGCCTACGGTGTTCTGCTATCATGAAATTTTCAGTTATTTCACCTTTTTTCTTCTAAATCTCTGTGCTGGGGAGTACCCTATTAGATTATTTGCCATCTCAACCATTGAAAAAATGATGTGAAGTGACAAGATCAGCCCCTCCTGATTGACTAATACCGGTCACTAAGTGTTGATCATCACAGACAAGCATTTGCTGCTCTCTGAGGGAGAGACCATTTGAAATTCTGATTTTGGAAAGTGAACTGCTCATTTAGAAAATATTGTACAACTCAACTCCGAAAATCAGATGAAATAGGATTCTTTGACATTTTGACGTTACTCCCTCTGTGTTCATGATTCCCTCCCCTTTATCAATTGTTGGACCTTCTGTTATTCGATGTCAGTTACTTCCAATAATTAAAAATGGTAAAATTTATATATTTTGTGAGCAATAATAAATAAAATTCTAAAAGTTTTTTTTTGCATTTTGTTGTTTAATTTAATTTTTACTTAATTATTTCAGTTATAATATAGAGTGAATTTTTAATCAAATTAATGATTGGCGTTAAAAACAGCCTAAAATTAGATTAATTTTATATTCTGATAAGTAAAAATATTTTTGTATACGTATAGAGCCTGGCAAAAATTTTTATTTTTGAATAATATGTCAAGGTATCGACCCGCTAAAATTTTGAAAATCAGTTATTCGTGGGCAAAGGTGATGGGGAAGCATTTCAAAAGTGCAAGCCTAGATCAACGCAAAGGCCACCTCGTACTGTGATGCGAAATTCAAGACCACAGATTATGCGATTTAATCCCAAATGGTTCAAGATGCTGTAAGCGAACGGTTGCGTTGAATTAACATTTCAAATTTAACCCCGTATAGTGCGTCTTGAAGGTGCATTCATTGTACTTGCGGAGGTTTTTCGAATTGAAATGCTCCTTCACCTTCCGAATTTAAGCGCTGTTTTAAAATGGAATTGAAAATCGTGAAAGATGACAAGTTAATGATTCTAGGGCTCTTCCGACCCACAGAAATTTACATCTGCTACGCTCATTTTTTAATTTTTCTTAGAAATAACTTGCGTTATTACCTTGTATTTAAGAGTTTTCCTAGGCTAGAAAGTTTTAATTTTACCTAATTAGGGATAATAATAATAATAATCCCTTAATTAAAAAGAAAATTTTTTATTTTATGGAAAATGTAATTTTTATTTAGCTAAAAGAAAACGGTCAACACAAAATTGCATCTCAAAATATAGAGACGAGTGGAATTGCGTCATTCATGTATTTTCAACGTTGGTCAACTATTCGGAGTCTCCCTTTCTCATCTTAAAGACTATTTAAAGGTACTTCAAAATTTTCTATTAAATGAAGTTTGTTTTAATATTTACCTCTTTCTAATTTCACAAAATGTCATTTTATCGTAAGCAATTTACGTTTTATTGAAATGAATTTGACGGGTAAGGAGGTTAAAAATAAAGTATCATTAATTAAATCATTTCTTATTGTTAATTAATAAAAAATAATTCAGATTATGTTTAAATTCATCTATAAACTCATTAAATCCGTATTTAGATGAAGTTCCTCAATGTTTTGCCTCTTTTTCTACCTTTATATTCCCCTTGATCTATGTTATAATAGATCACGATACTTGAGGTATTGTTCCCCAAAAATCAGTCGTCATATAAACTAACTCAATTAATTGAAAGAGTATCAGTCAGACCAATTCTTAGTCTTTATTTTGTGTAAATATGCAATTGTAGAGGCAGAGTCACCAGTTTGTAGAGGGCCACCAGATTGTTGAGAGTCACCAGTATGTAGCGGCAGATGGCTGACAGTAAATGAAAGAAAAAGAACACCAAGGATTGCGTTGATCAGGTTGTATTGAACAAAGCTCAGTACAGAGTCTCAAGGGAAAATGGGGAATTGGAGGAGAAGGATTGAGCAACGGAAGATGTGCTGGACGAGCTAGGGTCCCCTGTGTGTACGTGTTTGTGTGTGTCTAATGGAAGGCTATTTATAATAGACACTTTGGGTGAGGACATGCATAAGTATATAACCGTATGCGTGCTTTAATTGGTCGGGACGATTATAGGAAAAGGAGGGGCCAGTGGAGACAAGACTGGCTAATAGCAGGGCCGACCAAGCGGTGTCTGCTACTATCGT
>CAADRB010000076.1:225244-244921 GCA_900708905.1 Hymenolepis diminuta | reverse complement strand
AGGAAAGGTTAAAAGTTTACAGACATTACTATAAGGACAAGATAATCAAATTTGTTGATGATTAGGGATGACGTAAGATAACTTTTCGGAGAAGAAAGGATTCATCCTTCACAATCAAGAAGAAACATGCAAATATGCAAAGGAAATGATAGTTCAGTTTCAAGCGGGAGTAGGAGAAGACAGGGATAGAGAGTCAAGTGAAGCACACTTTATCTGGGTTTTGGGACTGCTTCTTCAATTGTTTAATCTTTAGAATTGCTCTTGATTGTCAACATCTTTATGTGATTTTGCAACCATGCTTTTCACAAAATTTCTGTTGCACCCATCCTCTTGACAGAAGGATTTAACTGTCAATAGATCATCTTTGGGTTTGTGATGGGATCCACATACATTATTCCACTTTTAGGCAAGCATTTTAATTTATGTTAATTTTTAATAATATCAGGAGTGGATTACTTGTTCCTCTTTCTTCCTGAACACCTGCCTAGAATTCACATGAATTTGCCTTAACCAGCGTGTTTATCGGGGCCAAATTTTATTAAATTGGGTTTCAATAAAATTTTTACCAGTACCTCATCTTTTTTCTTAAGAATAGCCAATAAATTTTGTTTTTGCTTTTATTAATATATAAATATAAATCTATTTATAAATGAAGATTGGAATGTACAAATTTAACCTTTCCCATGGAAACAATATCTGGCAGCTATGGGTGGTCGCACCACGTATAAGATAAACTCAAGAATGAGAGATAAATATTTGAGTCAATCTTCTTATCATATTATAATCTAAGGATTAAATAAATTATTTGTAAGTAATAAATATAGGCAAAATTTCGTTATTAAATTAAGGTATCTAATAACTCCTCAGTGAAAAATTGTCAATTTTCTTTTATTAACTTTATTTAAATGGAAATGCAGCTATTGATATTCTGCTTACTGAACTAATTGATGTGTAATGAAGTGAATACCCATGACAAAACCCAGCCAACAGGTTGTCACAACGTTAGCCTGAAAACATTATCGAGTTCAGTTTTTATGCGATTATTTTCATGTTTCGGGCAGTTAGTCTAGACGTAACTAGAGACAATAAAATCCATAAGTTTAACAGTTTCTTAACCTACGCAGTCTATCATTCATGTTTAAATATTGTTATGTATCTTGCTAGCCACTGTCCTATCGTCAGCAACCTCTGAACTTTCCGTTTTTATAAACTCGCGTAATCTCACCGCAGTAGGTTCTACAAGTTTCTACAAAATGTAGAGAGGTTTTGAGTTGTTAATCATGTGGAAGGAGATTTTGAATTAGTCTATAATTTCGTAAGATTAACAACGCTTGGAACGTGAACAATTGTTGTCATTTTTCTGCGAATATTTCATGTCATTTATAAATTGAATTTCACTGTTCTGGCACTTTGAAACCAGATTTCATTACTTCGAAATGAACCAAAAGATTTAATCTGATTTATAGTCTTGAAATATTGCTTTAATCAGATGTCATATTCATTTTAATACCTTTAAATCTAGTAAAAGAGGTCATTTAATTATTTCGCCCACAGTATTCTTTGCGTCATGAGGTACGTGCTTCAAAATATCCCCATTAGAAGGTGCATGCAAAACGGCAATGTTTCTAGAGCAATTAATGTGGAGACTTTCTATCACTGAATAATTAGATTACATACTTTAAACAATTATTTTACTTTTTGATATTACGAGAATATAGATGATTTCACTTATGAATAGTTATTTAATTTAAATGTTTGTCCACCTATCTGTTGGGCAGTGGTGATTCATCTCCTTCTCCGGCCATCTTCATCAGTTGTTACTATCAGCGCCCAAGTCACTTGTCCTTTCTCTCAAACTCCAAAATGTCCAACGAATTAGAACCTGTCGTGAATGCAGTGATTGCTCCCATTACTTGGGTGTAGCATCCGCTACACATCTAAGATTACCCCGTTTTCTGATCTACAACTTCTCCTCGTCGAATGAACTTACCTAAGAGGAGCAAAATTTAGTTCCCCATTTTCAAATATCTATAAGAGAGAAATAATTATACATTCCTTTGCTAACTTTGCGAGTTTACATCCTTGGGATAAACACCTTCACAATCCCGCGTCGCTTTTCTTTTCAGTTCACTAAAATTTTATTCATAGTTCAAGTTGTCTGTTTTCTTTGCCTGCAGATAATTAAATACAACATAAAATTTCTTTCCTCTTAAATTGATTGCTTCGGTCGTTACTTCGATAATCATACAGTGGTAATTAAGGCATGAGAAATTTGTCTTTGATATCAAAATTGAGAAGCTTTGGTCGAAAGATCTATCCATACAGACCCGAAATTTGGAAGCATCTTAATTCCCATTGAAGTATGTCCTCCTTTTTAGATAACATATTTCGGAAAAGTTGGCTGTCTACTCATATCTGCAAGAAATAAGTGCAGTGTTTGGTGAAATTTTGTGAATCCAGTTAAGGAAAACCGCGTTGAATCATTTTGAATTAATGTAACCTCAATAATCTTTTGAAACTGCATACAACATAAACACTTTTCTAACTAGATTCCATGTAAATAAGTTCAAAATCGCTTCAATAATTGTTCGTTTTTGATCATCAATATCTTTATCATCCACTTTGAACTTGACATCTCGAACATTTAATCAAAGTTGACGAGGTCACATTGTATACGCCAATGAAATTATATTTCAACAAAATTTTAATAGGTTGGAAATGAGTGGCTATTACTATGGTGAAAGTGTTTGTGTTTTTTTAAAAGCTTGCGGTTAATCGCTATCAGTGGCAGCATCAGTTGCAATCAGGCAGTTGTCAGCCATAATATGTCACATTTCGATCATTATTTATCTCTAAATGTCTAGAAATATTATCCACTTCTATATCTTCTTCAAATAGTCGAGCGGTCTTTATCACTTCTACGTATATAAATACCCAGTCCCTACTTCCACAGTACAGTTTCTACCATTCAAGAATCGGACTCTCTTTTCTCCATCTTCTTCCGGTCAACTCCTACAATCAAATCTTTCAGCCAACTCCATTTTTTCTACAGCCTCTCCAACCAGCTTTCTTATTTACCTCCTGCTCCTGCGGTTTTATCACTTCAGCTCTCCATTTTCAGCTCTAATGAAGGCATTATTCTTAGCATGTCTGTTGCAGCTTCAAATTAGTTGACCCTGTCTTCTGCTACACTTTCTGATCCTCCAGTTCCAGTCTTGTCTGTAGTCAATAATGCTTCAGATGACAGTTTGATTATGCTAGCATAATTGTGAATAGGAATTTGATTTGGACATCTCTTTTAAATTATATATATATATATATTTAAAATTGGTTTCAGTTTATGCTATGCTACGCTAAGCTATTTGTATTCGAACCCAACACCAATCTTGAACGGGGGTAGCATCATGGAGCTTTATTGGAGAGAAGTTAGAACTCTGCTACCGGCACAGTTAGCTGTTCCATTCACTAAGTATGCGCTGGGGAGCATCAACAAGAATAAATAGGAAAATTCTGCCATATTAGACAAGATTTGCAGTCTGAAAATCGAGAGAAATTTGATGGATATCTCTTGACGTGTCGTAACTGCACAAGACGCACTTTGTGAAAATTTACTCCTCTACTGAATGAATACAACGGATTAAAGAATAAGCGACATTTTAAGTGATATTATTTATGAAAACCACTCCCTCACAATTGTGAATTAGTGTGGATATTTTTTAATCTGGGTCCTCGAGACCTTTTGCACGTAGTTTCCAGTGTGTCAAATACACAAAATTCCCATAAAATGACTTATCGAATTCGGCTGCCTAACCTGATGATTCATCAGAATTTGACAGTGACACAACTATCATTTCATTTCCGGTCTATTAAACCGACGTTAGGTGAAATAAACCATTATGGAAATAAATTTATTTTTTTAGCTTATCCATTAAGCGTAATCCATCAAATACTTCTAGATGTTTTTTTAAATATGAGTGGAATTGTCGTCCTTAATGAAAGAAGACGATAAATAGTGGATAATTTTATAAAGAAATCGTTTGACAACCCTAAAGTAACGAATGTTAGCCACTTTCAATAAGAAGTCGGAGACAAAAAGCATTTCTGTTACTTTTGTAAAGTTTGCGCTTAAAATAAATAACTGAATCGTTCCCTCAATTTAGAAACCAATGAAGAATTTAATATATTTAAGAGATATTCATTCTATCTTGCTTATCGTATTAATGGTTCATATCTCTTTCTGTAACTCTAATAATTTATTTTATCTGATATTTAAGTATTAATAATGAACTTGCGTGTAAGGAGTAAATTTGTAATCAAATTAGTCATAAAAAGGTATGTGTTTTTTATGTAGTAGGTGGATCGAGGAGTAAAAATTGTATATCTGCTTATTTACCCCTTTTAAATATATGTTTGAGATTCTAAAAGCATGAAATTCTACTTATGTGATCAGTAGTAAGTTGTGCTATGGCAAATGTATCGCTGTCAGCTGTATCTACGCTCTCTTGAATGCCAAAGGAAGCAAGTAAATTTGGGCGGCATGACCAATCACAGAAATATGGTGGATATAATCCCACTCATGAATCTGGAAGTCAGAAGATAAAATTTGAATATTACGACATTACAAACCGTATTCTTTTACTAAAAGATTATGGAAAGCAAAAGGCTACCGAATTCAAGTAAAATAAGACTTATGATGCTCTGTCTTTATTACCCGCTTATTGCTGACACCCTCTCGCGTTTTATGCCTTATTCGACTCGTTTTTTATTCCCTTCAATCGTAAAATTTCACATCGTTATGCTGTGCAATGGGTAGAATACTTAATATTATCATAATGATTTCTAATTCATTCTCTATTTTAGTGATTTTATTAAAATAAAATGTGGAAAGCATTGATTAATAAAGGTATATCCGAAAGAAAATTTTTTTATTTCGCATCATTAGAACCAAGTAGACAAAGTAATTTCACAGATTTATTCGTGGGCATTTTAAAACTAGGATTTCCCCACAATAATTGTTAATAGAGTTGCCATTCATTTGACATGCAGATTAAGTAAAATATTTGAATTTTTAACGAAACATCTGGGAGTTTTTCGGTTTTTTGGTGTTAAAAAGGACACCTTTCCAGACAGTTTGCTGATCACAGAGTTAATGTTTAATATTTAAGTATTTTTCATAATTACACCAAAAAGAGACTTAAATTATTCTATGTAAGTAAGATTTAAAAATATTTAAATTGAATGTGTTCAGTGATTGCAGATGTTTTATTATTTCTGAAAATCAAAATGTATGCTATTTAGAAGACTATTTTATAATTTTGAGGGATATAACACTATTTGCTTTCCTCAGTAAACTCAGTTAACTCTCAAATGTCTAAGATGATTTTGCAATGCAAAATTAGTGCTAGTATTTTTAAAAAATTTTTGTTTATTTGATTTAATTCAAAAAGTGTTTTTAAAAATAGCAATATTTGCGGTGGCCAAAATCATTGAAGCGTGAAATATCCTAGTATTTGACATTTTGTTTTGCAATATTTACAATTTAGATAGTCTTTTGTTCCCTTTACTTTTAATAATATTTGACAAAAAATGAGAATAAATAGGATCGCAATTTGTAAATTTGGTACCGCGGTAAAATAAAACCGAAGCCCACTGAAGAACCTACGTGAATAATGTGATAAAGCAAGTTAATTAACGCTGACCGAAATTGAATCACAAAGGATTGCAAACGCGCTTTCTTCAATTTTAGTGCAAATATATTTAAAATGTGGCAATAATATTTGATTTGAGCATGCCTGCTAATGTTTTGCATCAGTCTTAATTTTGAATGACAAATGGAATTTTTAGATGTACAAATAGAGTCATGAGGAAATTTGCTTCTATATGGAAACTTCTATCAAATTTCCAGTAATTAATTTATAAGTGGAACTGTACATGTATCTCGTTAATATAGAACGATAACAGTTTTTAGTTAATTTATTGATCAATATTTAATAAGGGAAAATTTAATGAATCAAAGAGGGAATGACATGAGTGCCAACTAATCTAATTACAGAAGCACCATACCTAAATATTACTTAATTTAATATATGTATGTTTATTATATTTATTAATATATATATAATATAACTAAAATAAATAATTTGAAATATTTTGTGCATGTTATTCTTTTATCCAATCATTAGCGATGCATAATGTGTACGGTACAAATTCTAACTGCATAAACAAAATTTTTCGTTGGGTACTCTTCTCTTTAAAATAATAAAAAATAAAGTGGATCTTTTCCTTATACAAAGATGGTAACTGATAAATTTATTTGGACTCAAAATGTGACGGTCTTAATTTAAATTTTTGCTAAAAATGTATACTACGGAATTTATAACCATAAGAAACTTTATCAGAAAAAAATTCGCTTTGTTTATAACACCTTTTATAAAATTACGGAGTTCTCATAGACATATTTGGCATAATTTATTAGTGTAATAATTAATATCAAATTTTTAACATTAAAGCAAATTTAAATTAGAGTTCTAAATAACCAATAAAAATGCTTTTTAATATTTTCAAGCAATCAAAAGAAGACCTGTATATTATGCCCCTTAGCAACGGTTGAAATGTTAATGTAAAAGGCATACTTTCATAGACATTTGAATAACATATTAATATATTTCATGATTAATTATATTATTTTCAGATAGTTCTCTTTAACTATTGCATCTTTCTGAACATTTCTACACTTTTTTTTACAATTTTGAATTATGTAACCGAAGTCTAAATAATCTGATATCAATTTTGGAGGTAATTCGACTTTAAACATTTGTTTGACTGGTTATGGTTACAGAACCTGGATTTAAGAAATCACCTAAATAAAATAAATGAGTATTTACATGATTATTAATTACAGGAGTCAAATATTTTAATAAAAAACTCAGTTTTATAGTGCCAGTCTATAAAAGTAATTGCCGTAATAATTAGCAGGCATGTGGTATATATAATTGCCCAACGGAACGAACGACCATGTAGTTGTCTGATCTGAAAATCGATTCTAGTCAAAAAGAAACACCAGCCTGACATCAAAATAACAGTAATCTTTTCTCATCAAATAGAAGCAAAAAGATTAATGCAAATAAAGTTTGCTAATATGCCTGCGTAAGAAGTGAAGTTTGTCAGTAGTATGCACGTGCCTCAGTTCACTCAAAACAAGCACAAACTTACAGTAAATGAAAGAAGGAAATATTGGAAATAGGATAGAGATCACCAGGATATTGCTATGCAGATGACTTCGGCTGTTGTTCAGGGGAATTGGCATAAGAACGTAGCTCAGCTATACTCTGATTAAAGAACCCAGAGTCAGCATTGAGCTTAAGCATGTCCTTACTTTTACACTTTAAAACTCGAACACAGATATCCCAGAAAGCATCTCGAAATCGACTTATCACTTTTGGATTCCTTGATGACATTGGATCGTTGGCGTTTATATTGCGAAACCGCTGTGGATCATTTTCATGAAGCATACCATAAAGAATTTCTGCATTCAAGAAAGGTTTCAGAGGATAGCTGATTTCGTTCCCCATATACCCATAGGAGAGGTAAAGACAGACCATAACAAGAGAATGTAGTTCCCGACTACATGTTATACTCGAATCCACAAAATCCTTGATCAAAGTGAAAAGAAAGACCACATTCGCTGGACTGAGGAATGGTATATCCGTCCAACCCTGCTGGATCAGCGCTCGGTCAATATCTCGAATCCAAGCGATGATTTCTTCCGGATATAGAGGTGAACTTGTGCTCTTTGAATCACAAAGATTATCGCAGTTCTGGAGGATAAAAATAGAAAGACAATGGAGAAGTTCCTTTGTACTGGTAGTTTGAAGGAGGGAATACTTATCTCGTCTTTGACTCTCCTTTGTGGAATGTTGGAAAGTCGATCTTTGCATGGCATGACGCCTTTGAGCCATCGAATCCTGATTACCAAAAGCGCTCAAACTTCGATTCATCTTATTTTGAATGGAAACAGTGTGACTAATCATTTCTGATTCCTCTGATTGGCCAAGTCGAAGAACCCGCTGGAGGGTATGTCCAAGATCATCTGGAGTGGGATTAGAGGCATCTCTAGTCGTAGCCCCTCTTTTCAACATAGCCAATGTGAGAGGTCTGGAAGGGGGCTGAGGCTGATGATTTCGATTTTGTGAAGGTCCACATTGACTAGTATTCACAAGGAGTTGATCAGAAGATTCATAACTCCGATTCTGTTGTCCGAAGAACTTGAGAGCATAACAAGATAGGGATTTGGTCAGATTCTTTCCTCGGGACATGAATCGCCATCGGGATTTAGAAAGACGACGGCTTGGCAAAGGAATACGTCCGGTGTCTTCATAGCATTCCTCGGATTGTAATTTAACTCCCACAGATTGTGAAGCTTGCTGGTGGGTCAATTGGGGCTTTTTTGGTATTTTTACTGATCGGGATCGGGCATGGGGGAGGTTAGCGTAGTCATGAAAATTATCCAAAGCATCCTCAGATTCATCATTTTCTGGACTCAGCAGTTCTGCCTCACTATTAAGTGGAGATCGAGATGAATATGGAGCTGCCAGGTAGTTAGATCGTCTGTGGGTAGATTTGGCTGGGGTAGCTTGGCAAGATGGCGATTTCAACTGAGATTTCGGAGCATACATAGATGCCGAGGTAGTTGTCATTCTAGCAAAGGGTCCAATATCTGCTGTTTGAGTTCCAAAATCATAAGTCTGGACAAAAAATGGAGCTACAGGGTGTTGGGGTTTTCGTGGAGATCGAAGGGCAGAGGGAATTCGGTGATTGTTTAAGTTATTTAATCCATCTAGATGAAGACATAGTTCGGAAAGATGTCGACGCTGCGCTAGACGAGTTGATATTTGATCCAATTCTGAGAGGTTGGACCTCCTATCCGTATAACCACCCGATGCTAAATCACATCTTGAGGGAGAATTAAAGCTGTTTAAATGGCCATTAGTACTGAAAGTTCCATCAATAGAAGAGAGTCGATTGAGTCCTAATCTCAGCTGATGTTCATTGACAGCAACAAAGCTATCCCGGCCAGAAATATGGAGATCACTTTGTGCAGCCGCGCTTCTCTCTGGGCTACAATCAGCGATGTATGAGGAGTTTGTTGAATTGTGGGAAACTTGTTTTAATGCTCGAGGTCGAACTTTCTTTCTAGATGAGCTTCTTGTCCAACCAGTGCTATCCAGAGGGGCACAATCATAAACAATCCCATTAGCGCTCAGTCGACCCGTTTCATTTCTGGGAACATAGTCCTTTCGTCTAGAATTCCACCGGGTGTTTAGATTACTTCCAGCCTGTTTGTAGATCGATCGAACGGAGGCGGAAGCGAGATGAGGTTCTGAACCCGTTGTTACTCGTGTTCCTTCTGTACTAGGTCCCTCGCTATGGATAGAAACAGGTTTTATTCCAGTACTGGAGTGTTTGGGATATCCACAGACTGGGGAAACACGAACTGAAGCTGAGTGTTGGGAGTGAGCTGTGCCCATTCCGCGATTTGATTCACTGGGACATTGGTAACATGATGGGGAGTAGACGACATACAATTATTGAGAAACTCAGGTGCTTTCTCTTCCAATCCTACCATCTAATGAACGTATACATGCACCAACTAACTTACTCCACCGCGCTCACGCTTCTTCTTACGCACGCGTTGAAGGTGATAGAAAGGGAGGGAGTTTCCCTGCTCGCTCAGGTTGGTTGAGATCGATTGAGGAACGCGGGAGATGTGATTGGCCGGCCTGAGTAGGCGTTCTCCACTCTAAGCAGCTTGGCAAAGTGCGGCAGTATGAGTGAATTTTGTCAGTTGCGCCTAAGTTGCGCGCGTGCGACATTTAATCGCGTTGACGTTCGCAATCGATAGAGCGCGCTCAAGCATGGACGCATTTGCCCTTTCTGGTCCTAACCAATCTTCGCATAGCCAGCTGGTGCATTGGTGAACAAACTAGCTCAATTTCTCACAATTGGCTCACTTACTCATTGCCCAGATTTAATTCAAGTTATCTACGTAATAAATCAGAATTTTATTATGCTGTGGTGGTTATTTTCGAGGCTTTATTTCACTATCATCTCTAATAGCAATTCCAGTAATTATATAACTACTCATGTCGGAATCTTTTATTTATTTGAGGTTATTTTCTTGCCTAATTTGAACACAAATTTGTGAGTATCTGAACCATATGAAAACTCATATATGCTAAAAGTTCAGAACTACTTCGCGTATCATTATGGAGGTTAAGTTAAGCAAGCCAATGAAAATTCTGAGACTGGGCAGAGAAACTGCGGTAGGTGAAAGGGGAACATGAGCAGTTAAGGATTTACTGCTGATTTGAGCAAAAAATAAACCTTGTTGGTTGATTTTATCTTGGCCAGAAAGGAAAAACGTTTTAGTAATTAAATAAGCACATTAAAATTTTAATTAATTTATGTGATAAGAGGAGAATTATTTGATTCAAATTATTGAAGCTTATTAATGTATAGAGGCATTAAACTGCAAATACATTTATTGAAAATTTAAAATTAGGAAAATTAATTGGTTAGTAGTCAGTTCAATAATTTTTTGGAATATGAGAATATCTTTTTTCGCAGACAGCTGTAATAAGATATATACAAAAAGGGAATGATTTTGAAATCCTTTGAAATCGTTTCATCTGATCTTGGCACTGAACCTGATAGATAATGGAATACATAACTAGAACTTATAAAACAATTTTACTTTACCACAAAATAATAATTAAAAAATTTATTAGTACTTTATTTCATTGCTTTTTTTTAGACTTATCCAATCCAAAATAGAAGTTTTACTCGTATGATTATAGAAAAACTGAAATTGTTTACCTTTATGATATACAGACAAATTAATCTTTTCAACGGTTTCCGGCTGATAACTTGAATTGAATTTAAACAAAGTAACTATTTTTAGCGGAATTACAAATTTATTTTTTGCTTAATTTAGTTAATTAGCTAAATCTTCACAAAAGGTTCTTATTTAACTGAATCATTGCAATCAAGGCCACTTGTCGTTAGAGAATTTTTGAATGGATAATTTAAAATTGGAAAGACCTTATCTAAATATTGACACTTCTAATAAACCCGAAAATATACCTTATCAGAAGACTTAGGATTGTTGAACTATCGATTGAGTAATTATCAACTTCACAACTTCTAGAACACTCCGTGGGCTTCAATATTAATTTAAATCCATTAACTATCTGACTGTATTTCTTTATATATATACGTGTAACTGGACGCTAATTCCTCATTCACACTTCTTAATAAAACTCCGTTCTGTAAACGCATATCCTTGATGAGATTGAATTAAATTTCTTCCCAACTTCACAGTGGTAGTATAATGCTATTTTCCAATTCTTTGTACCACAATAAGCATTATAACAGTATTATTTTGAAATTCCGTTATTAATGGATTATATATCGCTGTGAATCAAATCTTTTCAACGCGATGTGTTTATGTGGGACGGGAAGAAGGTGAATTGATTTTTAGTTTTCACATCCGTTAGTAGGAAAATTTTCTCAAGCTCATTGAGATAATAGATTTTCATCAATCGTTTTGGGAAAGGTTGATTTCCCTATCTAATTGCAGTGTCCACATTAATTGCACTCAATTTCCTAATCTCTTTATAGGCAGAATAAAACTATCGTAATTAGTGAATAATAACTCTCTAACCTATTTATAAAATCATTTTTCAAACCTCATCTAGGACAGAAGGCCGGTATTATGAAAACTCGATAAACTTAAATTCTATCATTCCCACGTATTGGCTAATTTATTAACGATTGACTGAGTTCATCCTGAGTAAACACAGCTAACGATGTTCTGCTATCATGAAATTTTCAGTTATTTCACCTTTGCTCTCCTAAGTCTCTATGCTGAGGAATATCTTATTAGATTATTTGCTATCTCAACCACTGTAAAAATGAAGTGAAGGGGCAAGATCGACCCCTCCTGATTAACTAACACCGGTCACTAAGTGTTGATCATCGCAGACAAGCATTTGCTGCTCTCTAATGAGGAACCATTAAATTCGGATTTTGGAAAGTGAACTGCTCATTTAAGAAATATTGTACAACCCAACTCCGAAAATCAGATGAAGTAAGATTCTTTGGCACTTTGACGTTGCTCCCTCTATCTTCGTGATTCCCTCTCCTTTATCAATTGTTGGACCTTCTGTTATTCAATGTCATTTGCTTCTCACAATTAAAAATAACAAAATTTTGTATTACTCTAGGTTATAATAAAATAAGAATAGGAAAAGTTGCGATTGAGCATTCTACCCACTGACCTATTCATTAATTTAATGAATAAATACATTCACTTTTCGTTCTCGTATCCCTTTTCTTTCTGAGAGTTATAATAGAAAAAACACTGTTGTAAGTTACCTCCCTCATAAGGGGCTAATGTTGCGCTTCAAAAATTATTTGTCAATGTCAAAACTTGCTTTAATTGTTTTATTTCGCGATAATCCAACTAAGAACCATGGATGTTATTAGTAGTTGGCACTTTTCAGGTAGATTTGACATAGGAATTACAGATAAACTTTCCGTTGGATTTAAGTCCTTTTTTCCACCATCCCCTCTTTAAACTGAAGGATAACTCTCTATGCATTTTCCAGAATTACCTTTTATTCGCATTCGCCACCATAATACCTCAGTTTTCCCGCCCACGAAGTTGGGGCGACCTCGTTTATGTCCCTATGACGCATAACCCCTGTCTGACCTGTCTAAACGCGTCCATTGATCTTCCCCCTTTCTAAAATCGCCTCGCTTCACATCGCTTCACATCGGTTCACATCTGTGCTCATGTTCTGGCGTGGCCTTTTCCAAGTGACTCATATAAAGCTAACTTTGTTGTCCAGACAACAACAACGCACGCTTGTCAGTGACGGGCTCCTACGCTGCTCTCTCTCTCCCCCTCTCTCTGTTACTTGTTGTGTCTATCTTGAATACATTTTTGATCTGCTCAACTCTTGGTGTTCTGCTTCACAATTGTTATTAGCTCTTACTCAAACAGCTACGAATTAGTGACTGTTATTGTTGTCGTAATTTGTTAGCTGCAAACCGTTAGTTGTTGTCTAACTCCAACAAAATTAAAGGGTAAATTTGCACTTTTCGAAGTCCAAATTTACATTTTCGTGATCAAAGTTGATCGACAAGTTGAGTGAATTGAGGATCTCAATCCACTCCGAGATATTTTGCTCCCAACTTAGATGTCCTGATGTACTGTTAGTAGGTTAGTGGCAGTCATCTCCTCATTTCGATGGATCCAGTCAGGTTTAAATCCTCAAGAATATGAGAAATGCATCCCTTCTCATTATGAAAGATATCGACTCTCTCCAAATGATGAAAATATGTTAGAATATTCGGCTAGACATTTTAATAACCCTCCGAGGTAATACAGTAAAGAACTTTTGAATAATTTTTAGCTGAAGCTGATCTAAATATGGTTTTTACTAATGATTTCTTACATTTGGTAGTGAAGCTTCAAATGGATACATTTATATCCGTTAGTTTCATTGAGACATTTTCATTCTCAGCGATCTAAACCAATTTGGCTTCGTTTCAAAAGCACTTACTTAAATATTGAAACGACTAAGCTTTTTCAGCATTTATATTTTCAGAAATTTAAAATAATTTCAAAATTTTAAGGCAATTAAAATTTATGCTAATAAAATGGGTCCTTTTGTCTTCAATTTTATTAACTATTATAACTTATTTTAATTGTTAAGAAGCTGCATAATTGTTCTGACCGAACGCAATGATTTTAAATATCTATTTAAATATATAAATTATTGTTATTTAAGTACTCAATGGCTCTAATTTCATTAATTAACCAATTTTTAGTGAAATGACAATTATTATTTCACCGCTGATTGCCTTTTACCAAAATGATCTATCTGACTAAAATTTTGATTGGTAATCTCTTAGTTGTTAATCCGTTGTCAGAAAAAAATTATCATATTATCATAATTTAAGCCACTTCCACAAATTTACTTCAATACGATTTAAATTCTCAATAAAAATTGACGATTAACATCACAGGGCCTTAGGAATAGAAGTATTTGATAGTGTGTTTGCAGCAGTTTATCTGGAGTTCAGGACGCTACCAAGGGTGACCGAAGGAATTTTGCGCGAACTTGAACATTCTGGAATGTGCAACGTGCTACCAATCGTGTGGCGAGCAAGCGGGGCCGTACGTGTAGAGGTCTTTCCAGCCAATCAGTGATCACTATTCCTGCAGCGTAGCATTGATTGTATTTAATGACTAAGCATGGTGACAGTGAGCCATAGTGAGCAATGAACTCTCTCGCTCAATACTTTCTTTGTTCTTACTACTTTGGGCGTGGCCTAGCTAATTTTGGGGACAAATTTATACTACAAGACTCCTGGAGGCCAGTTGTACCTGTCACAAGATTATCAAAAGGCTCATTTGTATAGTATCCTCCACACTTGTACTCTAATAAGTAATTTAGGACAGTTGATGGACACATGGAAATGTTCTTTTCTAAGTTGGCGATTTCTAAGCTCTGGTTCTTCTCAGTGAAAGGTCTATTTGTCTATTTCTAACCTCTGGACTGACGAAAGCCAACATTGCTAACCGTTTAAGTTGTGCGAAGCTTTGAGACGGGACCAGTGCTAAGCTGTACCAGCTAGAGTGATTCAAATAAATTAGTGAATACCATGAAGTCACTCAAAGTTTCACACTTGGTAAATTTTGGTGAACGCTGCTAAGCGGAGATCATATTAGGTAGCATCGTGAAAATTTACGTTGACGGCGCATCAAACATGTCTTTTAAACTTAATCAAACTCTCTGAACGGAATTGAATAAATGCAAATAAACGCAACATTTCGCCCTTTAAAATCAGCATATATTAAAGTTTTCACTCACTTTTATTGTAAACTAAGCTCCAATTAAACATTCTCGAAAATCTCAAGGAATGGAATTCTATGGGCGACGAGGTCCTAATGGCAACCGCAGCCCACATTCTAATGATTGCGAAAAGCATTTATGCAATAAATAATATTGCATTTATCCTGATCACATACTCGGCATAATTTTTTTCTCGTTGCTCACCTCACATATGTAAAGGATCACTAGTTCTTTGATTGATTTACCGAAGAATCAATCTCTCAGTGAGTAGGTTGGCCAAATTTTTCTATCGAATTCTACTGAATATCGCTCGTCAAAAGGGATTCATTGGCTTATACCTAATTGATCAGGTGAGAGTTCCACCTGTTAGCAATTATCATTTCGCTACTACTGGATACTCACATTCACTTACCTGTTAGCTTCTCATTTTTACTCGTGTTTATTATCACTATTTAAGTAGTTTCAAATCGATCCACTCATGCAACTTTCTTAAGTAATGGTTTTTACTAGTATAATGGCATTGAGTTTAGTTAAATATATTGCTATTTGTCTCTTTTCAAGAGAAATCCCCAAGCAACCTCGCTCCTTGAATCGGATTACAGTGTGAGGTGTAGGAACTGCAAACCCGTATTTACATACGTACCTCTATATCATATGAGCTAAGACACTTTATGTATGGTTTTGAACTTCTCCTAAATTGACTTATATAACGTATTGATACTTAAGTAAAAAGACACTGAAGGTGTCAGAGAGACCATATCTCGACTAGATCATCACATTATACTATGCTCAAACCATTCATCTGGATAGGCAAACGATGCACACTGGATTACAAAGGGGAGTCAATCGAATTCAGTTCGTCCTATTTTAAAGGGAATTGCCACTTGGTCAGATACTGAGATCTTGGATGGTACAACTTGTATTAGTTATGATTCACAGATTATTGCATTCCTTAAGTATGATTTTGCATTTACTAACATTATAACGGAATACCATTAGAAAACTATGCATTGTAGAGGTATGACTAATTATCCAAACTCTTAATTGGTCAATAGAGGGAATAAATTTTGTAATTTTGATATTGGAATGCAAGACAGTGAACTAACCTTTTAGTAATTGCTATACAATGGTGTGTTATAATCTAATATCAAAGTAAAATGCAATTCTTTTAGAATATGTTCTTTCTATCTAATACACTCCACCTTATTACCCGATATTTAATTCAATTTCTTTCCCGCCACAAAGACAATGTAACTCTTTCCTTTGAGTGAAATAATTCTTTTAAATAGTATTTAATCAAAAGGAAACTATATTTAACTTAGTTCAGTGACTTAGAGTTCGGTTTTTTATTAAACGGCTTCAAATCACTCTCTTAAAGCTTAGCAAGTATGAGCGAACAGGCCTGTTTTATCTGCAAAAAAACCCTAAGAGGAAGGTATGCAGCACTCCCAACGTGCAACCACAGGTTTCATCTCTCTTGCCTTATGAAGTGGTCTTCAGAAAAGACAAAAAATCAAAACCAAAGACAAACCTGTCATTGTCCAATTACCTCCTGTGGTAGAAACTTTGAGTCGATCAGGATTCTGGAAACAGACGGCAATAATGTGAAACATCTGACATATATACGAAATTTGATTTGTCTCAAGTGCAAGAGCGTTTTTAAACCCCCCATCCTGATGATTGGCTGCTGTGGAAGATGCTACTGTTTAAACTGTATTGCCCCACAATTGCAACACAGATTCAAATGTCCACTCGATCGAAATTTCCTTTCAAGTATTCGTGCTCTGACTTGGGTTCAAGAATCGATTATAACTCTCGAAATCGGTAAGCAAAGATTATTCATTGCTTTATCACACATCATCTATGAAATTTCATTTTGTTTCAATTTCCAGTTTATCGACCCGGAATGGTGATTGTGGAACAAATTGGCCGAGCTCTCTCATCGAATTTTGTATGTCGTATTTGCACGTTAATTGAAAATATTGACGACATCTTCTACTGTTTCTGTTGCTCATCTTGCTACCATTACAAATGTGATCAGAAGGAGAATCTGAAGGAACGCGAGCTTATTAGGATTTGTAGCGCTTGTATCAGAGGCTCCCGGAAGGCAAAAGAGATCAATGGAAATATTTTATAAGGTTTTTTTTATAAATAAAAGTTTTCTGGAACATCATTACCGTTTTTAATAAAATTTACGAATTTGACTGTTTAATCAGCAGAGTTTAAGGGAAATTCATTTAATTGCCTAAGTAAACGAGAGTAATAAGGAAACTTATATTTCTGAAAGATTTTGGCTGAATTTTCATTTTTAGTTCCAATATATAATTTATAATTCATCAGATTGAGTCACAGGAAATTCAGACCAGGAATTTGTGTTGAATATTCTCTGGTGGGCATCTAACACTTTAAAGCTTAGCTCTCACTTAAAAGACGAGATCTCCTAATTCCATTTTCCCCTCCTCCGAGGAAAATTAAGATCGATACATTAACTTCTCAAATCGTATTTTGAACCTTTTCATAACATGTGCAAAATTAAAAAGTCAGTAAACGAATAACAATGCAATCTAGACTTCACATCCTTTGCCCTGGAGATTATTTTAAAATTAATCATGCAAAAAATGTATAATTAATTTTAATCAAAATGCTCTGATCAGTTTCGATCATAAATGGTCATTTGAAAGACGTTTATTTTATGAGTATGATTTAATCAACAAATACTGATTTTTGCTTGAATTTGCTCAAACATTCCACTTGCCTTTTCACAATACGATGACATGTGCTTTATCGAACTACTTAAATGCGACATTTACTAATATTCCGGCTTAATGCTAACCAGTAAAAAAATTAATTTTCAAGAATTATTCGAATAATTCAGCTATCTAGAATTTAGAATTATTGTGCATCTAAAACGGTAGTTGAAACAGCATTTAGGACATTGATAAAACAAGTCCATGTGTCCGTTGTCAGTCATTGGCTTGGACAAATGATGTAGGACTCAATTTTCATAAGCTTTTAAAACACATTTAATCATGAGTTTGTTATTGTTAATACTCTTTCTTCTGGCATAGAGTAATTTTGTGATTGGAATTGTAATTACGTGAAAGATCTATCAGAGCCACATCGATCGAATAGATGGAATAAGTCAAGTCACTCTCATGTCGCCAGATCAGCTCGCAGATGACAGACAAGCCACTCCAATTTATTAATTAGTAAATTAGGTTTATATACAAAGCATTTCTTTGTTAGACGTCAGTCGTGTCTCGTTGTCGGTGTCTCGGCGCGATGACCGGCATCTGTTTAGATATCTGTGTGCAGAAACGCTAACACACAGCGGGACCGCCTGTGGACAGGGTAGTGGAGATCTAATCGTCAGTCAATCGTTTCTAATCGCCAAGTATTGATAGGCATCTGGTGGCTATAGCGGGAATAAATCCATTTAAAAAAATTTCTTTTATGAAGTAGATGAATGCGTTTTTCGTGCAATGAAGTACATGATGTCTGTCTTAAATTTCCTAAAGAGAACCAAGATCGTCACTGGATTGGTGCAGAAAATGCTTTTTTTTGTAAAAAATAATGACAAAATCGACATTTTACAAAATTAATTTATATGATATCTGTTGGGTAGATGGTATCATTCACAAAATGGATTAATCATGGAGACTTAAAAATGTAATGTACGGAGTTTCGAGGTTTATTTTATTCTAGCTTGAGTAAAGTAAGATATGAAGAAGCATTTGTGATGTCAACCATCGCCTATTTCATAGTCTTTTTGAGCAAGAAAATCTATCAAGAGGGAATATATATGATAAATCTAAAGACGCATGACTATATGGACCTCACTTTATTTGTTCCTTCTGAGTGAAGCAAATTTTCTTGACTTGAGTCATTTCTATTCATATCTTAAACCTTTCTAATTAACTCTACTCTCTATATCAACGCCAAATTGATTTCTTTTCATTTATTACTCATTAAAAGACAAAATATCACCATTTTATCATGGAAAAGGATTTGAACTCGAGAAACAATAAGGCAGTTCAATATGGTTTGAGAAAAAAGAACTAAATAGAAATATAAATCAATATCAAAGTATCGGTAGAATTTAATAAAATTTCATGATGAGTGACCTTTACTCTGTGTCTATGGTAAACTACGCCATATTATTATGTTCCAGAGTCCAAATTTTTGGATTCATCTTCCATTTCCCGAAATGATTCATGTTCTTAGCACTCAGGACTTATTGCTCAGTACAGTAATAAAGAAAGCAAAACAATTCAGGAACTTCTTCCCCTACCGGACAAGTAGGGTAGCAAGGGCTAGATTGATCTTAAAACAACAGGGCTTACAAGAGTTCACTCAAGGTAAACTCTAAAAATTATATGCAGTGTAGAATATATTTCAGTGGCTGGGGCCTAAATGGGATCACTTTACTTATATAACTGTATTGTAATGTATTTATGTGGTGTCAACGGAGAAAATTGCGCTACTTATAGTTAAAAAGCCTCTTTATGTTTGTTAGTATGCTTGATCGAGGAATATAGTTTTCGCTGTATTAATCTTGAGTTAACATAATTCTGTTGTCCACATCATCGAAGGCCACTGATATTGACTCTTAATCCAGTCGACTATCAGACTCATAGATACCACATTTAACTGCAACCTTGAAATATTTGGATCAAGGTCAATATACCCCCCGTAATATGCATCAAGGTCAATATACCCCCCGTAATATGCATCAAGGTCAATATACCCCCCG
>CAADRB010000076.1:185130-201218 GCA_900708905.1 Hymenolepis diminuta | reverse complement strand
CTGAGCTTATTCGGTTCAATTGCCACAAGTAATGACCGAATTTCTATTTAACAAATGCGAGTAGGAGATATTGCAATGTGCACTCTACGAAAGTGTACTGTGAAGTGGATGTTTGCAATATGGAACTGAGTTTGGTTGATCCTCTACATCGGCTTCCACTAAGGCAGTAATATATTCAAGTCAATCTAAAAGGATGAACCAGTGACAAAAGGGAATGAAAAGGTAAATTGAAGGAGGCATGAAGCCTACTCATCCTCCTACGTAAATAAAACTCTCAAATGAGAGATTCAGAGTTTATTTTCTTTTCGAATTTTAAACGTTCAATTTTCTCCTTGATTTTCCTCATTGTTTTGAATGATATTTGCTTCCGACTCCACTAACTAGTGATTGGGAAAAGGCTAATGGTAAAGGCCATTAAACAAACTAATTATTGAATCTCTGAGGTTTTAAGAGGAGAAAATTAGTGATTATCGTCAACGTGGTTGAATAGGTAAATAATTTTGATGATAGTCCAGATGATGAAGATAGGAAGTAATATGGGGTGAAGGCAAGTGTAATTAAATCTCTAAATGTTTTCCCTGAGGAGGGAAAAGACTATTAAAATCTCCCCCCCCCCTCCCCCACCCCGTCTGACCAGTATTAAATTAAAATCGTCAGCAATCAGTACAAATCTTTCTCCCTTCCCCCCTTTATTGCCCTAACCCAACCGCTATGCCCACCTTATTGCGATTGAAACCATAATCAAAACCCTATCACTACTTATTGCGTTATATGTGATTAAAGCTCGGGTAAAAATATATCTACGAGTTGCCCTTTTCCTTAATTGCTATTAGGTCATCGGAGGACACTTTATCTTCACACCATCTAATTACGAGATTCATCTTTTTAATCTTAAATGAAATCATTGCTCTCCTTTTAAAATTGGCTACTTTCGAGTAACTATAATTGAGTATCATTTTGTCAAGTTAAAACTTTGGCTCTCTCGCTCTGCTATGTTATATCAATCATATAACCTGCCTAATATCACGCCAGTTCATCCTGATTTCTCAGTCATCGGAAGAAAAAAAATGAATCAGCACGGTAAGGGTGGCCATCGAAATTAAACAACGAGTCAGTAGGACTTGACTCTCGTGAACAGACCTGCAACCAGAATCCTTGACTTTACTATCAACGTCGTTCACATTTTGTACTTTATAGGGAAGGGTCTGCGAAATCTTATTATTGGCTTTCCATCATTTTGGCATTCTTTTATTGACCAATCATAATGAGTACTTTTGAAGGTCAGATTCAAGGGAATTCTCCTCTTCGATTAGTAGAAGTATCTTGCCTTATGAATTATTATACGAAAATACATGTCCGATGAGTAAAACAATGCACAGTCACTATTCTGCATTAAAGGCTAATGCCTGACAAAATCACTAAAGGAGTTGATACTACCGTTTGTGGTTGATGCTAGCCAATTTGATGTTATTAATATAACTTCTATGCGCACAACTTCCCACTTCTTTTTGAATGTGCAATTTCTGCTCATTTCAATACAGAATTTATTGTCTTTATCTTCTATTCTGCTATTTTGACACCTAAAGGAAACTGTTTAACGTTAAAGCGGTTAGTTAGAAACTCAACCAATAATTCTAAATACTGAATCGCTTTGATACACCAAAATTCAGTAATTTTGATTCTAATTTAAGTGCTTTTTTGAAGTCCATATATAACACAACTTTTTCATCAGTTTGATCTCACGTAAATAAAATGTATTAATTCACAGAAGCCTATCACGTGATATAAAATTTGATTTCTTTACGCTGATTGGCTCCTGGATACAGCGATGACGGTGACCTGGTAATTGACCAATCAGGTAAAAGTAAACCAACTCTATAAACTAAACAACTTAACTTTTAGGAACTTAGCAAAATAAATGAAATAAAAACGCTATACTTTATACCCGCAACAATTCTACTTTGATTTTTTCACTTTTTCTCTAGAACTAGTAAGTTCTGCGAAAATAATTTCAATTTTAATTTATTTTTTGTAGAGAAATAGGCAAGAGAATATCAAAAAATCTCCTATTACATTTTCACTATTACTTCCAAATCTATAAAAGATACTCTCTCAGAATTGTACTGGTCATGCATTTAATAACGTTACATCATATCTTGGAAATATATGTGCTCCCTAATTTTCAAATTGCCTTCACCTTCCTAAATTCCCTCATTTTGGAATTTTCAATGTGGACCTTATTTTGTTTTAAAGAACGAATCAAATACTGCCATTGTAAAAATTGTTGCATTGTGACATTAAAATCTTCTTAGTGTCTATAAGTTTAGTTTATCCTTATTCAGTTAGGTCCGTGACCAGTTTTAATAGATTCGAATTCTGATATTTTTTCTTGATTGATACTTAGAAGTTTGACTGACATCTAGTTTTCCCATAGCTGTTGTAAAGGCTTCTACACTTTATCACAGAATACAGAGACAGCAAAACAATGATGAGTGGAGCTTATTAGAAGGGGAAATGAAACCACATGTGGGAGAGGGTATTGAAGAAACGAAGATGTGAATAACGGATGATGCGTCTGTGTTTTGCACCGGAGGCTTTATATTGAATAATATAAGCAAAGGAGAAACAGGCAAATGGATGGCAATTAGATGCTCGTGTTGGTGAGTCATTGTAGGTATTTAAAGCTCAGCGAGTTTCCACCCAGAGGTTGGTAACCACGCGCCTGCTGAGGGGGATCGAATAGACTGTGCAATCACGACTGATTGCAAGACGAAGATAATACCACTGCAGCTGATTCCGTTATCAATCTAGTGAGTATCGATGAAGAGCCTTTAAATTAGAGAAAATTAAATTCATTTGAGGATTAGGGAATCACTGCAGATGCATGAAATTTTATAAAATCTTGAATGAATCTGATAGAGTTTATCATGTGAGCTAACTGTCATTTAATTTAATAGTTTAAATAATAATGACGGCTTAGAGGAATCAAATGAAGGACGCAGGTTTCATAATGAGCCTCTTTATTCTGCTAAACGCGAAGCAGATTAAATGTCGAAACGAGATTCAACTGGAGTAATACGTGAAAATAAGGTTATACTTTGTTACTTATTATGCATAAGTAGGACGTTATTTTCATTTTTGCTTTCATGGTCTCGACAAAGTGCCATTGAAGTCGCATTGAAAAGCTACTTTCAGTATTGCAGTGAGAAGGATCAGTGGCACTCGTCCATTCAAAATTGCGCTCGAATTTTTTTGTATTTATTTACAAGTCCTTTATTTTCTTTCATCGCCCTTATTTTCCTTATCGAAAACTTGTAAAAATAGTCTACATTCCAGAATGTATTCCTTGATGTGCTTGAATTTCTTTAATATTGCTCTCATTAAGTGAAACTGATAATTTAATAATTTAAATTTTTGTTTTATCTAAAGAAAAAACTTTATAACTAAAAGATAAAAAGAGGACTATAAGCCAATTTTAGTAGCCAAATATTTAGCGGGATCATGTTATTTAACCTGGGCAGGTTTTTGGTCATCAGTTTATCAACTGATAAAAGGCTAAAGAAAGTATCAGTAAGCTGTCCGATACTCGCTGTTTAACCAAGTTTGTCGGAGGAATTCTATACGCATGATAATATTATCAATAATAGAGCACGAAGTAAGTTTTCCGTTAATATTTAAGTACATTTCCTGAGCTTATTCGGTTCAATTGCCACAAGTAATGACCGAATTTCTATTTAACAAATGCGAGTAGGAGATATTGCAATGTGCACTCTACGAAAGTGTACTGTGAAGTGGATGTTTGCAATATGGAACTGAGTTTGGTTGATCCTCTACATCGGCTTCCACTAAGGCAGTAATATATTCAAGTCAATCTAAAAGGATGAACCAGTGACAAAAGGGAATGAAAAGGTAAATTGAAGGAGGCATGAAGCCTACTCATCCTCCTACGTAAATAAAACTCTCAAATGAGAGATTCAGAGTTTATTTTCTTTTCGAATTTTAAACGTTCAATTTTCTCCTTGATTTTCCTCATTGTTTTGAATGATATTTGCTTCCGACTCCACTAACTAGTGATTGGGAAAAGGCTAATGGTAAAGGCCATTAAACAAACTAATTATTGAATCTCTGAGGTTTTAAGAGGAGAAAATTAGTGATTATCGTCAATATGGTTGAATAGGCAGATAATGTTGATTGCAATTACTACAAAGGGAGGATAATGTGGACAATGGTGGGGAGAGAGAGAGTGAGAGCAGGATTGGTGTATATGTGCATAGGGAATGAAACCAAGTTTAATTAAACCTCTAAATATTTCCCTAGGGGAGGGAGAAGGAGATGAAGGAGGCTATAAAAATTTCCCCTCCCCCACCCCTTCTGACAAATATTAAATTAATGTGAGCAATCGGTACAAACCCCACCCCCTTCCCTCTTTCCCCACACCCTTACATATTGCTGTAACCCCACCGCCATATCCACCTTGTTGCGATTGAAATCATAATCAAAACCTTATCACTAGTTATTGCGTTTTATATGAGAATATATCTCTGAGTTGTTCCTTGTCTTATCTGCTTGCCGGTTGTCTGAGAATACATATTTAGAAGAAGCAGATTGAGAGAAGAAGAAAGATAGAATAGTTCTGGAAAACTGGAGATCGAAATTTACAAACTGTTTAATAAGCCCTGATTATCGTGAACAGATGTACAACCAAAAATCAAAAATCAAATGAAGTAAGACTGTGATTTTGACCTTGACTTTACTATCAACATCCTCCCCTTTGTTATTTAGCGAACAAACTTTTAATTAATTTCAATTGCTTTTCCATAGGGAAATCTGTAAAATTGTTTGGCATTTTTGATGGTTATAATAATAAAATAATTAGGTAATTTCAGTCAGCTTGACTTAAGATGGCCACATTGAAATCTGATATGTGTGGAGACATCTGAACTATCACCAACTTACTGATATTGATTATTAGCAATATTAATATTATTTAATAAATCTTTACGTTGTGATCATAAATTCATTGAGGAACCTGGAAATTAAATCACGTATTTTGAATTTGGGAGACATTATGAATAAGCGGGGGGAAACATAGAATTTAAAATTTAAATAAAGTAGGCTTCCTTTGATAATACGAATCTCACTACCCGACCTCATCCAGTATCATATTTTGCTTTTCCCATTTTAAGCATTACATTTAGTATTATTTTGCTCACGATATTTCAAAAATTTTACGAATTTTAATAAAGAATAAGGAAGGGGGGAGCGTGTCCAATGGAGGTAAGTGATAAATTCGTGGTATTACATTCATTTTATTCTGGAGGTATTACCATCTGAAGCCTCCTCCATATTCTCCTATGAAGCAATGCACGAATAAACAAATTTTAGTCCTTTACTTCCAGCTTTATGAGTTAGATAATCTTAGCGACATTCAAGACTTCCTGTTATATTTAAATCCGCAGTTGGGGTATGCTATGTAGATTAATTCATATCTCGTTTCAGCTCGAAGCAGGTATTTGGTGCATGCAGTGAAACTCAATAGACCGAAACTCCATACTGTTGAAAATTGTAAATATTTGTTTCCCAAATATTCATATTTGACAACGGTGATTGTTCATTGTTGGTAGTTGGGGAATTGCAAGGAGACAGCCTGTCACAACTGTCTGCCACCTTTATCGTAGGCAATTATACTCGTCTAACTGAGATTTAAACGTAAATAATAATTTCAGATCTTTCAAATCGGATAAGTGTTAAGGTTATAGATTTCATTAATTTACCTCTTATTTTAAGAAAATTTTCTTTCCTGGTGCAAATTGCTTTTGGTGTGTGTTAGTTCGCAATCATGAACAAATTTAATGCCCAAGGCACAGCAGAGCGGTCAAATAAAAATTGAAGGGGAGAGGGAACTTACAAAACCTATGAACCAGAAGCTGGGATTCTTGACGTTATTATTAGAATTTTGGATGGGAATAAATCCAAAAATGATAAAGTGAGAAAAGATGTTGTGAGTGAAGTGAAGGCCTCTTTTGGATTTCGATTGTATTATATTTACTTAAATTGGAAGTTGAAATTCAAAATTTGAATTTCTTGATTAGTTACCCGATTTTGTCTTGGGATGAACCGTTCTCGCAAGTGGTCACTGGGTCTCACAAATTTCTTATCAATATGCGCTCCTTGTAACTTATTACTTCTCAAAGTAGTTAAAATGGAGAAATATCCAAAAAGGAAAAAGGAGAGAGGAATAAAATGCGCCAATAGAGCTTCGGATTCGGGATGTAGACTGTTTACTTAATGGGACGTTCACTGCTTCGCGTTCCTAAAATCGAATACCGTAATCCATCCGCTGAATTACTGATAAAATCTCATGCACGATTTCTCCCGCTTATTGATCAGGTGGCTATGTTGCCCTGTCTCGACACATCACTTAATTCCTTCTTTCAAAGGCAGAAAAACGGTATAATCTTATAGGATATTAGGCGGTTTACATGATATTACCATAACTGAGCTCACCTTAGGTGAATTCAAACGATGTAACAACGAGGCATTCGATGACAACATTATGAAGACGATTTGCATTAATAAAAGTAGTCTCTGTTGAAGTGCAACAGCGAAGTAGAATAATTGTACCACCGTCTTTTCATTCTCTCTGGGACTGAGTCAACATTAACCAAGCGATATCAAGTGGTGCACAGATTCTAAACTCAGAGAATAGACTTTCTCTGTGTAAGCGCACTGAAGAAGAGACATACATCACAAAGCTTCATAAATAATTTCTAAGTGTTTTCTTTTCTCATAAAACAAAATTTATTCAATTTTACTTGACGTAAACTCTAATGATATTTGGTTGAAATTTATGAACCATCATTTCACTTGCAGCTATTATTACGCGGTTTTTTGATAAAATTTTTTAAAAATTTAACTGGCATTTTATGTAAATGCAAGATGACATTTACTGAAATTAAATTGACATGACCGCTTATATTAACCACAAATCTGAGAGAGAGCACATTTTCGCCTCTTTCTTAACCGTAACATAGCAACCGCATTTTAAGTCAAATTAAGGACACATTTGCGACCAGCACCTGTTAGCAGTGTCAATCAAAAGTGGCAAAAGGTGACAGTTAATTCTGCAGCGCTGCTGTCACCACAGAATTAGCAACAGTGACATGGAAAGCACCTGCAACCCGCCTCCCCCCCCTCCCCTCTTTACCACTTTGAAGTCCTCTTTTTACCCCGAGGTTTAAAAAATTTAAAGAACGGTAATAAAATACACTGACCCCGTACATGGGATAAGGGGTAAAGGGAATATAGTAGCAAGTGAATTAAATCAAAATTTGCCATAAAGTTTTAAAGTTGGTAAGTGGGTACACTTCAGAGGTCACCAGCTTGAAAATCGCTTAACCTCAAGAGTGCTTAACATGGCTTTTAAGTGATCTACCGATCAAGATTCAAGGATGGTCATTTACAAGTTTTGATCTCCCCATCATCGTAAACGGTGGCCTTAATGACTCATAATGTTTCACTTTGGATCGAATGCTTTTTGGAAGTTTAATCCAACGTGGAGGGAGGAGGGAGTGGGGGGCACACATACACCTGCTATTTTTGTCTGACTCATTTCGATTTGAAACATTTAATTAGATTAATAAACATTTTGTTAAGGCCTTTAATCCTTATAAAAATATTGTATATAATTTTCAATGATTAAATCTATTTTTATTTATTAATATCTCTCATCAACGAATTAGTTATTTGATTTTATTTGTAATTAATTGAAGTAGGGATTACTTTAAATTTTTATTTGATATTCCATGAGTTTTTCACTGTCACTAGATTTGTTTCTAAATTAATGAAAATAAAATTTAAGATAAAATCATCCGATATCGCTCTAGTGAACTCACAAATGTTAAAATTAGCTCTGCTGGCTTCTGGAAGCGTTAAAATACAAATGAATCACGGTAGCTCGATCAATCACTCAACTAAATCGATCTACCAATAGGCCATGAACTCATCCAGATATCTGCGGGTCTGATCACGAATTTTTAACATTTTATCAGGAAAAATTCAAAATGCTTCAATCCGCATTCAGTATATTTCAAAATATTTTACACACTTAACAAGTGTCAACTTTTATGCTTTAACACCCAATTTTATTTGGGGAGGGGAGAGACAGCTGCTTCAATTTGGTTCTCTTTCCTTACAGTGACGATCAGTTAAATAAGATCAGAATATATTATCATACCACCTTTTGTTAATTGGCCTCTAACTTCATCTCAAGGTCTTTAAATATAATAATATTATAAAATTTCTATTCCTTTACAATATTTATGTTAATTAACCAACATCCATCTTGGTTTGAATAGAAAACACGTCTTGACGCAGTTTTTAAGTAATTGGAAGCCCAAGATTTATCAAATCGTATATTATCAATAAATGAAGGGGGTATTTAAAAAGCTTGAATTAAACTTGGCAACTAATATTTTCATTTTAATATAATTCGTCAGTTTAGAACTAGGAGATTTTGAATTCATTTTGTCACTAATGGTAACCCTAATAAGTTCTTCAATTTTGATCTCACGTTTATGGAAGGTGAGAAGTTGGGGGGTAGGTTAGAGTAAAAGGGGGGGTGGAGGAGGTAACTAACATCTTCACCTCTTCACCTTAACTCACCTCAGGCTAAAACACAAACCATAAATCACTAAATTATTATATTTTAACTCTCAAAAAAGGAAGATATCCCATTGTTTCATTGTGAGAAGTCATTTGGAATTCTTTAATGGTAAGTCCGATAGCATATGAAGATGTTCGATAAGTTATTGAGCATAAATTTGACCTTTTAATTGTGCTCAAAACTGTAAGAGCTTTGTAGAAGAGGTAGAGAACAATTAATATCTAACAGGAGACAACTGCAGTTTACAAATCAAATTGCCAAGAGTTTTGGTTAGACCTGACTATATTATACAACAGCAGTTGAAATTCGAGGGAGTGAAAGAGGAGGACAGATCATGAGAAAGAGAAAGAGGGAACAACGAGAACAATGAACGGGGCGGGGGTGTGAGAGCCGAGTGTTTGCACAGTGTCAAGAATTGTTGAGAGATAACGCAGGCGAAATACCTGATTCAATGCGACACAAGAATCTGAATTTTATCGTTTTTTACTTTCACTCACCACCTAATTGTCACCCAATTAATTTATACTTTTAAAGTCCGCGTGACTACTAAATTTATTTATAATAAAGTTAATTTTATTTGAGATAAGAGTGTTAGAGGCTTATGACTCTTATTATTTATTGGCTTCAGAATATGCCCCTAATTTCCACCATGTGGCGATGGTTGGCGTTATTTTAGTGGGAACTTATGAACTTTATCTCCGTGACCAGCATCGGCCCAGCTGGGTGGAATAATACAGGTTACTTTTCACTGTATAAGCACAACTTATATGCAGCATAGGGCTGCGGAATTCATAGAGTCAATAATTTCAGTAGTATTAAAATTGAAATAATCTGATTCACGGAAAGTAAAGCTAATTAAATTTGAACTGATGCATCGAAAACAATCAACCCGGCTTTCTAGTATTCGTCTATACTTCAATTATTATTATTAATTACTTTGCTGGTTAAAGACAGTCAAAAGGGAGGTTTTAGATGTAAGACTTCTCACAGTATAAGAAACTACAGATTGACCACTCTCTTTCCCACTCTTTTAAATTAATATCCAGGCAATCATTTTTATCAAAATTGGCAACGCAAAATAAAAACGATTTACAGTTTCTAATAAATGGAAATCATCCAAAAGTGTAAAAAGGGGAGTTTTCTAATATTGAATAAAATGGAGGGAATTTAGATGGAGAGATTCAGGATTTCAGGGTTGATTCGATTGAGTTCCAAATGCATTGAACTTCTCGCTCTTTCATAACTGTGACTGTCAAGCTTTAAATTGTACTATTTTCCTCCTAAGTGAGTTCATAACAGCGATTTACCGAGCTAATTAACGATAATATTGCTAATAATAAACATCACTAAGTCATTGCTAGTTAAAATGTCTTCCAGCATGACGGATTGCACTATATTTCACTCAAATTCAATTAATTTTAATTACCTATTACCTTAATATTATAACTCACAGTAACGCAAAATATGCACGATTTTCCCAGTGGGAAAGCAATTGAAATCAGTTAAAAGTCAATCAAATAAGTGATAAAGGGAAGGGAAGAGTTGGCAGTAAAGTCAAAGAATTGAGGAATCTTACTTCATTTGATTCTGGATTCGGATTGGACAATATTTACTTAATACGTAGTTCATGTTTCAAAATGCGAACTTATTATTTGTCACTGGATTATTGAGCAAATTCTCGTCCACTACGCTCATCGATTGTTTCATTTTGAACAACGATTTTGTATTTCAAATCATTTTTTCCTCCAGCATTGAGAAAGCAGAATAGTCTTGCCTGATATATAGGCTTGCCAGGTGATATAATTTTAACATATCAAAACTGAGATAGCTAAAATTTTTTCCTTAGCAGAGTTCATATTAGAATTGGGGGAGAAGAGTTTGTTGTCATTCCCATGCCCATTTTAGGGAGTTTTCTTTTCTATTATTCGTCTTGATCGGGGAAGCAGCGTCGAGGACACTAAACCAACGCAATTAACGATTCCACTCATTGGATATGCACCGACCGGTTACGAACCTGTGACCTTAGACCTGGCTGATCACTGAACACGAAAAAGGTCATATTAATAAGTCAAATATTTATAGTGGATTCTGTAGTTGATATACGCGTTTCGCCATTTCTAATCCATGCCCGCCTATTTAGCATCCCCTGAAGTTTTCTTAAATTCTTGGCCACTTTGTGGCACCCAATTTTGGTTATTGGGACTCTCGTAGAACTATAACTAGACAAATAGATGTGATTTTTGTCTTTGCAACTTCCAGAATTTGAAGTTCATTTCCTTTCTGCCATACAAATCTAACCTCAGCGTTGAGGAAAGCTTCAAGTTTTTATAAGCCAAATTACGATATACGAATGTAAATAAACAGTACAATGGACATATTCAACAGATTTTTTTCTTCTCAATCATTATATCAAACAAACCGCATAAAATTATTTTGTGATATCAGTTTGAAACACAAAGTATTCCGTTCGTTATGTTCGACTTTGTAGTGTATATTATAGTTTGCAATTAAGATCTCACAATCTGGCCCTAGTGAATATTCTTAAATGATTGATATAAATGCAGAGTAATGTAATAATTCGATTATGAAATCTCTGTAAGCCATTTAAATCTGCAAATATACATTGGAATGTAATTTTTACTAATCCATGATTAAGTTAGCACCGCGGTTCTTGAGGTAAATTCTTTGGCTCTCTCAAATCCGTTATGTAAAGATAAGCAACCTGCTTTGGTATCACGCAAAATCAATCTGTGAAGGAAAGGGGTGAATTGAAGTGGCTTGACTGACCATCGTGATAAAACAACCGGTCAATAAGTGCTGGAATCATGAACAAGAATTTTCTTAGTGATCAAGGAGAAGAAGTATGCAATTTAAAAATTTGGAATGTGAACTAGCCAATAAATAAATACTTTACAATCTGAATTTAAAATCAAATGAAGTAAGACACATTAATACCTTAATTGTGCTCCAAATTAATCTTTGACCTCAAACCTTTAACCTTTCATTTGATGTACGATTAGCAAAGTTCATTTACTCCTCCACTCTAACAAGCTTACCTTGACCTAAGTTACAATTTGAAAATTAAATAAAATGAATAGTTATAAAATCATAGTATCGATTTTTCAATGCTTCAATGTTAATATGAAATCAGAAAATATTTTGATTCTTTTGAAAAAATTTGAATCAACTTTCATTAATCTCGAAATTGGCTCAACTATGGAATCGCCATGTGGATACAATTTCATTTTTTGTGGAAGCCAATCATCTGCTTCCACATAAGCTTGCATTTAATGCTCGTGTTTCTCCGCGCTGATTGGTTTCTTCATGCGGCAATTACGAGGTTGACCAATCAGGCGAATACAGCCGAGTATTTAAATTAAATGTCTTTACCCCCCTGGTAGTGGATAACATACACAAGATCAAGACGTTTCCCTTCACATCGGAATTATTATTATTTCTATCGCTTCATTTTTTCTTCATTATTAGTGAGGTATGTGAAAATATCTTTAATTTAATGCTATTTTATAAAGAAATATGCAGGAGAATATTGAAAAATCTGATACTACATATCCTCCAATAGTTCCAAATTTACCAAGTCTAACGGATTTCAGGATGAGAAACGAATTTTTTAATAACGATACAACGAATCTTTGGAATCCATATATTTCCTGTTTTCCACATCTGATTCATCCTTCTCAACTCCTTCAATTGATGAATTTTCCACCCGGATCCCTTCTACCTTCTCCAAACTCAAAACCCCAAAATTTCTCCAATCCAATTTCTAAACCTATAGAACATATTTCATCACTTTCGCCTTCCAGTTCTCAGGTAAATAATGAAGAGCGCAAAGTTGAAAGCAATATCGAAGCTACATGTGGAAGTTCCAAGGATCCCAAGCGTAATCGAACGTCTTTCCTGACGCAACAAAGTGAAATTTTAGAAAAGGCCTTTCAGTCTGAGCGTTATATTACGAAAACACAAAGAGTTCAATTGGCTCAGCAGTTGGACCTTCCTGAAAACACTATCAAGGCAAATCTTTTTTTGTTTCTTATACATTATTTATTTAGGTGTGGTTCCAAAATCGAAGGATGAAGGAAAGGCGAAAAGCTATGATGCTTCCTAGTAACATTGGTGAGTTTTTCATTTACATACATTTAATAAGAATTGCCTTCTTTAGTGCAATTATGAAATTAATAAACATACTCATATAGTCCTGTAATCACTGATTACTAAATAAATATTTTGAATTATGATAGTGATAAGGATGGGTGCTTGTGCAAGATCTATTAGGTTGATATTATAACATATGATCACGTAAACTGCTTAATGTCACGTAAGATCATTGATTCTCCCGCCTTCGAGAGAAAAATTGAATTGAAGTGCTAGGATCAACCGATCATTAAAACTTGAGATCGTGGATAAGAATTCGATTAGTAATTTAGGAGACGAATTATGGATTTCGAAACGTAAAATACCGAAAATCAATAATAGTACGGTCTCGTTTCGAACCCCTCCGCTTATCCTTTATTAAACTTTACCTACCCGACTTTACCTGACTTCAGTTGGTTTCCCTTTATGAAAGATCTTACAAACCCACATGTATTGCTGTGGGTTTCAATTATAATATTAATAATACTAATCAATGTGTAGTAGGTAGAGGAGATAATGAATAGAAGTTCCTCAGTCAGAGGCTTTCGTATGCTACTCTCTTACACTTTTCTTCAACGTGGTCAATGTTTAGATATAACAAGCCAGAGGTGAACAATCAGAGACGTGCATGTCGAACCTCACATTTAATTTCTGGTCAAAGAGAAGGATGATATGAAGTTTGTTTCTCATCCGAGTGGCTTCAGAATACTTTTCTCCATGCATTCTAATGTGTGCTACGAAGTTCTTTCACCAATTGTAAGGGAATAGACAAAAAACCTTGATACAACTCAACTTTATATGACTTTTTGACATCTCTCAATCAGAAAGGCTCTTGTATTCTTCTGCAAAAAAAAAAGAATTACTTTCCCTTAATGCGATAGAGTTTTGTTTGAATTCCAAGAGCTGGGCATATCCAGCGAGGTCAATTACGGAAGAAATTTAAAAGATTCCATCGTTGCTTAATTGTCTACTCAAATTGACCTGAATGTTATTGTATTTCGCAAAATTTTCAACCCCAATTGGCCTATTGATTACTTTTGGCGAAATTTAACTTAAAGTAATAATTTATATTCCATCCGTGCCTATATTTATTAGTAACTGAATGCTTTTACTGAAAATGGGGTAGGAAGTTAGTGAAATGTGACTTATTAATCGTGACTTCGGGATGTCTTCGCTTACTTCAAAAAGAAATTTACGACTGTCATTATCTTAGCGAGATTTAGCTCATAATAATATTATCTCTACTCCTCTAGTCATCTTGCTTCTGACGTTCACTCCACAACCGGAGGAATGAGACAAAGTACTTAAACACAAAAAAGACCCTCTTTACATTCTACATATGATTTATATTCAACTTCATATAACAGAAGTCTTAGGTTTCAGATTAAAAATAGCATACACTTTATCATAACCAATGAGGATTGTATCTTCAAAAGAGAGTTTTTCTATTTTTGGAGAGGTTCTTCTTATGATTTAGAGGTTAACTTAGTAAATTTACTGAAATCTCCAGATTCGTTAAGATATTCGTATTCTGCCTTAAATTTAGGACACAGGTAATACTCAGGAACTATTTATGATTAGTCTCTATAATTATGTGTGATAGACTCCCAAACACAGCTCCTTTCTGCATTAATGCAAAAAAGATGGATACAATTACTCTCGGGTCTTCTAAGATTGGGTAGAATCGGACTAGCAATTAAGCGATTGGGTATTTAAACATCCCGGCCTTTATGACCAGTAGTTTAATACTGTGGACACTCCAGCTAGAAGTAGAAAACGGTAATTGTTAGCAGTTAAAATATTAACAAGCCAAAATTTTGGAGATTTATTAACGATCGCAAACCTTAATGTTGGTGAAATAAACCACTTGTTATTAAGGATACGATCAATAAATCATAATTGAGATTTTCTATTTGCCCTCAGAATTTTCAAAGAATTAGGACTTTCTGTTCTTTCTTTTCATAGAGAGGTCACCTGTCAGTATGATTGAATCTAATCTGCAGTCAAAAGTTTTAAATCAGAAGAGCTGTATTGGAATTAGTTTATCTTTACATATTTAGTGACAATTAGTTTCCGAGCATTTTATATTTCTTCATATTGTCATTAGTCACTTTTAATTGCTCTCATCAAAATCTTAATGTTTTATGATACAAAAGCATATAACCAACGGAAACGGTAAAATATTTGCTATAGAGAAGGAATCCGTGCTGATCTAGACAATAATTTGAGATTGTAAAAAGAGTCGTACTTTGTTTGAGTTCTTAATCTCTCTCTTCAACCATCCTCTACTTAATGAGTACTATTAATCTACCTGTGTCTGATTTATTTAAAGTTCAAAGTTTATGAAGTGACCCACAGTATCGTGAGTGAATCAATGCCCGTGACATTGAGAATTTGTTGATCAGCCAACATAAGTCAATGGTTGGCCAAGACAATTAGATGAACTTGTATCTTCTAACAGCCAGAGCAGTAAGAGAATGCTCACCATCGTGCTTTTAACGAAGCAGGAAAGAATGGTTGTGTGAGAGAACAAGACGATTTGGTTCTTGAGTGTCAGCATACTCTCACTCCCTCCTCTCTTCTCGGCCAAAAGAAAGCATTTTGCTGCCTTTCATACGATCTTCCGAAGAGGCCTCCTCACTGGACCAGATGTCAACATTAGGAATGTCATTCTGATATGTGGAGTTTAAACCACTGGTGTCTTATATATCATATTTTTAAAAACGGGAAATTGGCACTGAAGTCTTCGTCGCTCATCGTGCTCGAGTAACGGTGATCCGCACGATGTTTCAAGAGAATTCTTTTCCATTAAGCGAACATTCGCACACCTTCGACAACTTAGCACCTCACCATTTTAATTCAGGTCTCCAAATGTGGGCATTTACACTATTGGAGACTGGAATAGATGCTGTTGGCTATTTTAGCCACGACGGTCAGCTCAAACCATCTTCATCGATTTGCTCTAGTCGTGACTCTACTTAAGCTTTCAATCTAGTCTCCCCTTGAATCAGATGGCTGAAAAGAAGCTTCACTGTTAAAGAACGGGAAAGACTTGGTAACGATTCGAAGGTGAAATCTTCTTATTTGAGGTTTGCCTACTGGATTTCCGGGAGGAATTCCTTGAGATAGGACTTTGCATGCAAGGGCACTGCGAGAAGTTAGCTCTTCGATCAGTCTTCTCGCAACATTAAAGAGAGCCTTGAATATGTTGATATGAGACACCTTACTTTGGAAGATTCATTCAAATGCATTATTAAGTCCACTTGATCAACAA
>CAADRB010000076.1:163971-175933 GCA_900708905.1 Hymenolepis diminuta | reverse complement strand
AGCAAAATGCTCCATAATATCCCTTTCCTGAATCATGTTCGAGGGCTTTATGTCTGCTTGTCCGGATAGCGCTACTATAAACAGACCTCATCATTGAGAGAAATTATTAGCATTAGTGGAAATGAATAAAATGTGGGCAAACCGAAGAAATGTAGAGCAACCTCTTACTTCGATCCTTTAAGATGTTGAGAAAATGACGAGGAGTAAGGAATAATTAATGGTTTTCTTAAATGCCATATTCAATCCTCGCTGAAAATTTGACGAGTTTGCATGCACGAGTTTGAACCATGAAACTGAATACAGATGCGTGCTAGGTGAACAGGTATGAGAACGTCGTCTTCACGAATAATTTGTATTGGGTGAGGCCTGTTTTGTAATGCGGAATATTATGAAATGGTGGTTCGAATTAATTATCTGAGAACTCGAGAATGTGCAATCTCAAAGGCTTGAGTACATGAGTGAAAAATGTGCTTATTGTAGCACCATCCATCCATCCATGCACCCATCATCCACCCAAACAGGGGATGGTAAATGTGTGACATTTAAAGTGCTGTCGTTCAACAAAATTGGCTACAGGTCAGCCTCTAATTGCAGGAGAGTGATTTCCTAATCAATTGGCAGTAATGAAGTGGTTTGTTTCTTTTAATTCAAATACGTGAACGAAATGCGATTACCACCAGAGTTCATGTTCATGTTGGTCCATTTTTCTCCCATTTCTACATATTTATTGCAAAATCAGTTAGAAATCAATTTCACCGCAACATTTTCAAGAGCACACGCTTCAATTTTCTGCATTTTCTTTATCATTATTTTTCAAAAACACAATTTCATGAAATCTGAAATTCCAATCCCACAAACGGGACGGTGAATTGCATTTGAAAACTCCTTTTTAAGGGTTGCGTATTAATTTACAAAATAACACCGTTAAGATAACAAACGCGGTCTGACGATCTGGACCCACAGTTTCGATGAATAGATATAAATTGGTTGTAGGTCGTTCTGCTTTTGAAATTGCTCATTTCAACTATTTGTCCGACAATATTTGTGAAATTATATTTGTTCTATAACTTTTTAACCTTTTTTTCATTCCAGGAAACTATTTATGAAAAATAAATATTTTGTAATATGTGATTCTGACGAACAACACCTCGTGTGTGGAATGGAATACAACCGTTTGTTTCTGATGAATGTGTGTTTCCATCCACGCTTTGCTAAGCATGGTATTTAAGTTGAAAACAAAGTAAGAGGTTGGCAGATCAATTTTAATTTAATTATTATGATTTCCGAATTGTCAATGCTTTATTGCTTGACACAACTAACATTTTTGATATCATCTTCATAATGTGACAATAGTTGAAGGCTCTAGTTCGAAGTAATAAACCTGCACACCCATACTTTTAAAACCCGATTCTTCGAAATTCTTATTACTTCATGCCTTTTAACAGTCAAGAGAGGTTATTAAAATCGGGCATTTCTTTCTCCAGAAAAAAACACGATCAGCAGTGTGGTTTCACATTATTTATTTGTTATTGAAGCCTATAAAACACTAGTTGAATGTAGATCTCCTTTGAAAACACAACAGAACTTCGATGAATCCAGTCGTTAAAAAGGATAGTACTGAGATGAATGATTTTGCTATAAAGACTGCGTCAGTGTTCAAAAATGATAAATTGTGAATACTCTCCTCAACACTTGAAAACTCGTTAAGATGCGTTCTTGCATCAGGGAGAGTCCACTAGGCGTTGCGATCAGGTGGGTCCTTTGCATCTATTTGGATCTAAGTTGATGAAATTCCTTCGATCAACGTTGTATGAATTATGTGGGTTCTCAGAATTAAAAATTTCAAATAGCAAAATATGAGAAATATGGAGGAATTTCATCAAGCTTAATACGCAGATATGCATTTGTCTGTTCTCAGTATTTACGGACAAGACATTTTTCAGCATTTGAGCTTTAAGAGAGGTACATTTGTACGACTCCACTTTCTCCCCTGCCTTAATTGATATTTTCAGTGGAGATAGTCAAATAACTTTGGAGAACTCTCAGTAGTCGGACATTTTGGCAAATTCACCTTCAGATGAAAATAGAAGATCATGATTATGAATAAAATAAAATAAATTAACCAAATAAACCTTATGAATATTAATAAACGTCACACAGTGTACAATTACGAAGAGATCAAGGAAAATAAATCCCGAATAATCACAAGTTTAAGTATTTACTAGTCGATATTAGTCGATAGGAAATGAGACTTGAAAAGCTGGTAATGGAATATGAGATTTCAGGGACAAATTGAATGAATTTCAACCAAATTCTTAAGAAAGTTTTCAATTAGACCTGCTTTTCTCTCACCGTTTTTTAACTATATACAGTGGAATATATTTCATTTTTGTTGAACTGTAACATCACATATTTATTGTCTGTAAGTGGTGTTGATACAGAAGGTAGCCGAGAGATAATTTGATCTAAGGTATTTCGGTTTCTGTCCAAAAAGACGAATCCGGTTATGAAAAGCCGGTTGATATTATCCTCTATAGTCTTATTCACATTGTTATTGAACGATTCCGAAGTTCTAAGAGGGATCTGTTGTCAAAAGATTTCTTTTTGTTATCTTATGACACTATTGGCCTAGATATTACGTGAAAAGACATTATTGATGAAAATGCAAACCTTGACAATAAGAACAAGGTGAAAACTGTTTCGTTACGGCAGAAAGACTCGGTTATGCCACAAATTGTGCGGATTGAGACAAAGATGCAGACGTTTTATGCATCAGACTTCTAACCATGGCGTCGGTATTAATGCGAATGGGATTGCGCCTACGATTCAACAGCTTGATTCCTTCGCTACCACATCGTATAGCGTCATGTGAGTTATCCTACGCATCTAGTAATAAAAGAAATTTTGTTTCTATAAGACAAAGAATTTATTTTTGATCACATGAACAGCGCAATTTCCACAATTTATTCCGATCAGTTTCCAACATATCAATGTCGCCCGTATATTCAAATCTGTTCTCATTATCGGCTACATTAAGGTGAAATTTATTTAATTATTATCGCAACAGTAGATAGAGCATGACCTATATCCACAACCCGGCTGACATGGTAACTGAAGGCAGAAACTACTAATTGGACCTTAAGTAGTGGGAGGACACTGCACATTGACGACTTTTAAAATCCTCATATTTGACCCGAGGTTCGTGATATTCACATTTTAAAATTGTACCATATTTCAGGTTATTATTGGCCAAATTTATACTTATTTATGTAATCATATAGTGACAATTTGTAATGCGGTCACATGCAGTGTGGTAGGCAGAAATCCTGATACCTAATCCAATTTTGACATTCAGGCAACTGTAATGAATAGAAGAGTTGGTCATTCGGAGGATACACAAGACAATTTTATTAATATAAGTTGCCCAATTATGTATTCTTAGTGCTCAAAAGGGCGATCTTTGCGGTTCATTTGAAATAAATGTAAGTTGGAAAAACATTCTCTTATCATATAATTCTACTATTAATATATAAGTAACAAGTTATAAAATTTCATTTTAATGAGGACTACATGCGTTAAAAGACATTTTAGTACTATCGCCACATTAAACAATTAGATGCCCTTCATGTCTGGTGATAAATTTATGATATAATAGGCTACTTCCTACGATTTTTCAAGATTTGCACTCCTTGATCTCTCTCCAAGTATATTCTGCGTGATGCACGTCTATTTATTTCATTTAATCCATAGTGATGATCTTCCAGTTCCATCTAGAGTCGAATTTGCCGAAATATCCCCTTGATTGCTCATTTACTCTTATTGGCTACTGGTGACTATATAGACAGGGCACCCAATCCTTGCGTGAAAATGAGTAACTTTCGGTTTATATGCTATTTTTGTTTCCTTTTGCTACTGATATTCATAAATGCACAGTAAATTTATAAGTTATTATGATTTGCAAGTGATTCTATCACAGTTTGCGTCATGAAGATGTACAAAAGGCTTCAATCAAAAACCTATAAAATACACTTATTAGTGGCTTCTGGTGTAGTGTGGAGATGGGAGATATAATTTTTTCAGGATCATACATTTCACATGATTTTTAACACTCAAAAATGACGATTTTCAGTAAAGAAGAGGGCTAAACAGAAATGTGCCTATTTCCATTACTTAAAGACAGCTTAATTCCATAAAACCACTTGTAACGCGGTATTAACGCACAGGTTGCTTGAATGGACTGAAATGAGCAAAATGCCATTTATTTCAAAATCAACAAGCAGTTACACGCCTGGAGGATGAATGAAGATACCGTTTCGGAGAATTTGATTGACAACGACGGATCAAATAATTGTTGACCGTTCGATCTATCTATAGGTCTTTTGTCTTAAGGCTATGCCCTTCCTTAGATACTCCATTTGATTGCACATGACAATAACATATGGGAAAGTGATGTTTTGTTCCATTTTAATTCTTCTGATAAGGCCATATGGAATAACAGCGTCTTCTGAAGATTGGAGGCCATACACATGTGGAAGACATTTTAGTTGGTTTCTGGAAATTTTCCCGAAATGAGCGTTTACAAATGCACTGTTTAGGTGACTTGCACAAAGTTTCCGGTTCCCGCCTCTTGGAGATACTTAGACATCTGTATTTTGTTGTAGAGGTCGTTTTTCACCAAATTAGTTTGATGATAGTTCAAAAGCTTCATCGAATTTTCGGTCAGTTAGTTTTCTGGGCAGGATTGAATCGGTAGGTCACTCATTCATGATTGTACTAGCTCACGCAATGCGACTGTTCTTTTGCATCATCAGGGATATTTTGCATCTCTGTTCGGAAAATTTCTTCATACTTTCTGGAACGACTTCGCGAAGTGCCAACATTTCCCGCATCTTTGCTGAAATTATTGATTTGATTGGAGAGGTGGTTCGCAATTGATTGAGTCTGGGACGATGAGGCCTATTCTAAATAAGGAGACAATTTCTCCTTCCACGTTTCCATTAAATTTGCTTGACATTATTTGAAATCGTCTTTTTTTGTCACTAGAGGGGAGAATTGGAGTTGTTTATATGTGATGAACAATTAAGGATTGCGTGAAGAATTTTTCGATTATTTCAAAGACATATTTGCGGATAGTTCAGACTAGTTAGAAGGTAATTGTATTGTCATCCGAAAAAGTGGAACTGTTGTTGTTTCTTAATCCACGCAGATGTTTCAATAAGGCATAGTATTTTTCTGTTCCAATTAAAGTGCATTACTGAAAGATACACTTACTGCTCGAATTCAACTTAATGCAGTCACTTTATGCTATTTCTTGCATCTGCAAATTTGTTGTCGTGTATAATTGCCCCGAAATTTGATATCGAACGAAAGTAATTTATTTGAATTTAATTAAATTGAGCACCGTCTATATTCACATATTTTTTTTCTACTAGATAAGTTGATAGATCAGCAAACCTGGAAATGTAGGCATTTAGTGTTATCCCTCTATTAACTCATTACTGTGATAAATTTGCGATTACTTGAAAATCTCACAGTTTGGAATGAGGTCCCGAGTGGCGAAAACCCTTCTTGAGCATAAGGATATGTCAATGAGGACTCACATCAGCAAAATAAATGATGCTAATCTTACGTCTTCCTGACATCTGCTATTCCACATAAATCCTTTTCAATGTTATCACATATTCAAAAATTGCACTTTGCAAAGTAATTGTGAATCAGCAAATGATTTGATTTCATATTCCAACAATTCAAAGGCAATGTTATTAAGCGAAGATCCTAAGAAAGAGATCAATTATCCAGACATTGATGGATTACGTTGAACGTTATCATAAATTCAGATGTGAGAAGTTGTGAGACAAGTCCATAAACCTACCAAGTTTGGTAAACCTCCAGGAGGATAGTCGCATGGCAGTTTAAATGAAGCTCAAATTCACTTTCATTTGATTTACACCTCAATTCGAAGAAAACGAATCAGATCAATTGTAGTACAATTTAGAGCAGTGAACTCACCATCTTAGTCTCTTAAGATCAATGAGGATTGAAGTTAGTTTATCTCATACCACGTGTGATAGGAGTCTAGTGTTGAATGAGGGGCTAGGAGAAGAAAACGGAAATGTCGTGAATAAAGAGAGTGCTCATTTGGTGAAGAACCATGTTATGATAAATCGGAATCCAACAACTTTTAAAAACAATCCTCCTTAACTTTTATTCATTTCTTCTAATTTTAACTCACCACTGAAGCACCACCGCCATGAATGCAATAGTTAAAGTGGACGATAATGAGGCGAGTAATTTAGCAATGAAGACTCTGTCTGTATTCAGGAAAGATAAATCATTAGTACCTTTTCGAGCAAGAATAAGCATTGACAGCACTTTGATAAGGAGACTCAGCTGGGATGGGAAGAGACTGAGAATTGTAAGTGGCTGGGTTGTTGCCGAACCTTAAAGGATTAAGATGAAGTCTTCGATATTTATGGATAAACTGAATTGGTTCATTGGACTATGAATAAATAAACAGAATTAATAATAATCAAATTAACAGCTCACTGTTAATGATTTATAATGCTTGCTTATTTGTTTAAATGTGCTAAATTATATGGTCGCTCTTTTGCAGAAGTTTGATTAATTGCGAAAGTTTTCTTAAATGTTGGTAATCTTCGAGATATGAAGGTTGTGGCTGTTTCAGAGGGTTCATAGTCTATATCAACTAATTGATCAAAGGAAGTCCCGTTCAACTGGTGGTTCTCGGTGCCATTTACACGTATTATTTTACACCTTTGGAATATAATACCGAACATTCCATCTCCAGTTATCCAATAGAACTTTTGATGTTTTGGGAGTGGGATACAATACGTTGATTCCTACAAATTTTAATTTATCCAAATTTTAATCAAAGCACAATTGAATCAATTAATCGCAAGAATTATCACAAAACAACAAAAAATAGAATAAGGAGTTATGATTGGGAAAATAATTATTTCCTTTAATTTTGCTCTTTGTCCTATCAGATTGTCAATCACCACATTATAAATATCAATCTAGTTTAAATCGAATATCTTTCGAATTAGCGCGCTTTAATAAGAACATATCCTGCATCATTTGTTAGTTTAATGGAGGAAAATAAATCGGATCGGATATGAATGTGAATTTTTACTTTCACATCCTGCTTCCTTTTAGAAGACCACCTATGCACGCCGAGTTTGTGACATCTTATTCAAGAATCTTCAGCAATTTACTAAACGTGAAAAATTGGATATCTGAATTCAACCAAATAATTCTGGTGGACACGTTACGGACACTTCAAGGCGTGATTCCGGAAAAAAATTGATTTGTTCACGATGTAAGAAGAATTTTGCTTAAAAGCTTTCCATTTAAATACTATCTCTGCAGTAATGGAATAGTTCGACCTCATTATTGCCCCAGATGTGAGAAATTCTTGGCAAGTAAATATAAGTTTACGTTGACATATTTCGGCAATTTATGAAAGAAGGCGCTCTGATAAATGCGAAAAATAATACGACAATAAATTTGATCTGCTTCAGTGTGTGCAAAAAAATCTATGATGAAAATAGGCTACTTCAAAGTGTACTATGTTTGAAATTAGTTTTATAATAGAGGGATTCGACGGCACACGTAGACGTCGTTCTTAATTGCATAAAGTATGCATGCTGAAGACGCAACAACTCCTTTACACACAAAATCACAAATAATCAAATAAATTTAAACAAAAGCACCGTAGATGGGACCGATGTGAGGGAAATTTCAGGTGGAAGATATTTTAGAATTTGCTTTTATTCTATTCATCGTATGCAAGATCCGCATCAGTGTGGCGTATGCAAAAAGTGCTTTACGCGACAATGTTGCCTCAGTATGTTTTTGTCGTCCTTGCAAGAGGCGAAAAATTGAATGAATGCGCCGTTGTGGATACAATTGTGTGTAGATACACAAACATCCATTCGAAGATGATGCTTGGTCATAGTTAAGATTCAGGTTCAGAATATGGGCTTCTGAATCCAATATCAATATTCATCTGGAAAGTAATCAATAATACTAGTCGATCTCCTCTGTCAAAAGGCATTGAAATATTTTACCCGTACATCACTGAACTAATTCTTAATTGTTGACTTGATTTAATTGTTCTGTTCAAGTTTTTATAATTTGTTGTTTAGAGATATATTTGTATGATTCAACAAGTGACACAAAAAATTTGAATTAATTGTGATCCATTTATGAGTAAAATCTTTTCAACTTCCAATGTCACTGAAAGAGTTAAACTTCCTTTTGAGTAGGTATAAGTAAAGATTGGCTCATGCCACGCAAAATAAAAGAAGAAAATGAAATGGGAAGTAAAAATCTAAAGCCTAATAAATGCAAATATGGCCAATTGGAAATGGCGTTTTGAAGATGGTGGTAAGAAGCAAAAAATTCAAAGCATCAGAATTGTTGTCTAATTTCAATTTGTGCGATAGTTACTGGCTCCTACTACGTCGACTGCCACTGCTGTCAATGAGCAAGTCACACCACTCCTGCCAACACACTGCCACACTACTCCGGTGATATCTTGATTCTTAAACTCATCAATATGACGGCGAATTGTGCTTTTAAATGTATTTGGTGAGGCAATGATGACAAGCTATATCTGGTTCTCGAATAGCTCATAGCTTTAACTTCATAGCTTCAACTTTAACTCAACTAATTTAATGGTGACTATCATGGAATGTCGCTTTATTAGTGGAGTTCTATAAACTGCATGGCCAGATGGTTTCCGAATCAGAGAGCATTTTCAACTTTTATATTTGTAGCCTTTCTTAAAATTCTTGCCATAAAATTCGATTCATTTAAAATGAAAATGTCCAGACAGACATCAATCTCATGACATTTAACATGCGCATTTGATATTCGTGACTTATTTAACAGAAAATATTTCAGTAAATCAAAATTCAATCAAGTTTTCTAAAAACCATTTCCTTTGTTATCGTATATTTTTTGAAAATAATTCGTTTGTTTCCACCTTAATTAACTCAACGATGATACAATAAATCCGACGATTAGAACGTATAGCGTTGGAATCAGTTGTTTAGTGATCAAAGCCATATCAATTTTCAAGAATGATAAATTGTGAATACGCTCTTCAGTAGCACTTGGAAAACCGTTAAGATGCATCCCCACATCAGAGAAAGTGCACTGGGCATTGAAATCATATGCGTCTTTTGCGTCTGCTTGGATCGTAGGTGATGAAACTCCTTCAAGCAACATTGTGTGAATAATAAAACATTTGCTCACATTTTACTGAACAGTACATCAATCGATTACGTATTATTGATTTTAAAGCACTGCCATCTCATCAACGTACTTTCCATTTTGATCCATTTTAAATTGCGCATCAAGTGACTCCTCAGGATTAACGATTTCAAGTACAACTTATAAGCAACATGCCTGTTTTCGGCATTTAAAGTCCAGAGGTTTCTGATGTATTGGGCTTTAGAAGAGATACGCTTGCATAACTCCACTCTGTCCCCAGTCTCGTTTGATAATTTGATGGCGCAGCCTGGCAAACCTGGAAAAGAAACACACACGTTTTTGCCTTTCATGTTTTCATTACTGCGGTATACTCGCAGTCAGTCAGAAACCAAATGAGTAAAAACTCAAATTTTGAACTCTCCTTTTAAAAAAATACATTTCTTGCTTTTTCCTAAATTACATTTACCAGTTCAACTCGACACTCCCCATGCAAACGCCACTGTCATCAAGTGAATGGCTTGAGAGAGAACTTGGTTATACAGACTTTGTTGGGTTTCCTCAAGCGTTGGCAAATCATAATTTCATTGGGAAAGAAAGACTTGTAATATGAAGAAAAATTCCATTCAGAGACAATTTACAAAATTCTCACGTCTGTGACAGTGTTGTGACAAACCCCTAAACCATTTGGAAATATGCCGTCTTAACTGAAAACCACATGCCCTTTCATTTGATATTACACCTCAATCTCTTGTTAACAAGCCACATTAATTGCAGAAGCATTTCGAGCCGTGCACTCTCTTCATCTTGGTCTCATAAGTCCAATGAGGAATTGAGATGGTTTATCTTGTGTCATGTCTGAGAGAAATCTAATACCGACTGAAGAGCTTACAGATGAGTGCTAAAACACATGAATATGGGCAGTGCTTAGTTTGGTTTAATTCAAACAAATCACTTCTATTCCACAGCAAACAGATAAGATTATTTCAACGAATCCAATCGTTAAAGTGAATAGATCTGAGGTGGATAATTTTGCCATAAATACTGTGTCAGAATTCGAGAATGGGAAATTGTCAATACACTCCTTGCGTACCCGTGCTATTCCAGTCAAGCGTTAGAGATATGAACTTACCGTCCGCCATCCACCTGAATTCTCCGTAATTCATTTGGGCCGTTTTGGAAATGATTGCATTATAAATTATTTGACCACTGACTCTATCCACGATCAGGTTTTCTTATCATCCTGTGGACTGAGAAATTTCCAATCCTTATCAAAATAAACTGTAAACATGTGAAGATAATTTGAAAGAACCAATAAGAAATAATTGGGGAATTCACTGACAGTAATAGCAGTGTGGTCTAGAAAGAAGCCTATCTGTATTGACAAAATGGCATTGGTTTGAGGGTTTTCACTCAAACCCAGGTCAAATTAAAATGCAACTCACAATATTCGGTTTACCTTTATTCTATTCACAAGGGCTTCCAACAATACGACCATCCACAGTGCAATTACCATCTACGATGTCTTCAAATTTCCATCCAATTGACTGTGTTTGGCACAAATGCAAGTGCTGAAATGGAAAGATCACTTCAATTGGTCACGCATCAACCATTTGACTCAACTTTAATATTCATGAGAATCTGCTTCTTAACAGCAGTCTACCTCTAAACAGCCTGCACTATTTGTTTACGATCAGCAACTTCTTTTTTCACATTCAGATGTTTTCCAAAGGCGCCAATTCACATTCTTGAATGCAACTTATCAAGGTGATCAATAAACTTTGCCATGCCGGACCACCACTGACGTCCAGGCTGTGGTTGTGCAATGCTCACATTAGTTGCCTTCAGAGAAGCAAAGGACGAAACCGGTAAGTTGAATGAGTGAATGAGAACTGTAATTAACGTGGCAACAAAGGGCTTGGTTGTGCCACTAATTGCGCGGATCGTGCACCAAACATCTAACCTTGGCGACGGTATTAATGCGAATGCGATTGCGCCTGCGATTCGACAGCTTGATTCCTTCGCTACCATATCGTACAACGTCATGTGAGTTATCCTACGCATCTAGCAATACACATCTAGAGTGAAAAAAAAACATTTTGTTTCTATAAGACGAATAAATAGTTTTTGAAGACCAGACCAGTGCAATTTTCATGATTTATTCTCTACACATTGTCCGTAAGCGGGATACAATGAATTGCCAACGCATCAATGTCGCCCGTATATTCAAACCTGTTCCCATTATCGGCTACATTAAGGCAAACGCAGTTCGGAGATTAATTTAATTACAATCGCAACATCAGATAGAGCATGACCCATCGCCGCAAACCGACTGACTTTGTAATTGTAGTCAGAAAATTACTAATTGGACTTTAAGTAGTGGGAGGTTTTAAAGTTGTCAATTTGTCGTGCCCGAGGTAAAGACATTCTGAAGCAGCACTATGAAAACTTCCACGACCCTTCTCTTTTTATTGAATTCGTAATCGATACAGACTATGGGTCCTCTGAAACAGCCACGATCGTCATATCTCAATGATTACCAGGAGTGAACATTTGGTGTGATCAAAAAGACAGGCATTGAATTCGATGCACGTCTTCTGTGAAGGAAGCAGAAGAAACGTTCTTCATGCGAGTTAGGGTGTTGAATGACCAAATGCTCCCTAATACCATTTTTCTAGTATCTGCTTCTCTAAATAGCATAATTAGAAACGAACTTCATTATTAG
>CAADRB010000076.1:70930-81288 GCA_900708905.1 Hymenolepis diminuta | reverse complement strand
CTAAAATAGAAAAATTACTTCAATTAGTTACACATGATTGAAAATAATTTACTTGAACTTTTGCAATAAAAGAATGTTTGATAGTTCTAAAGTACGTCAAATTTAATTACTTTTTACAGAACATATATAACTGTTAATTTAAAAATGGACATACTAAACGATCTATCGATCTAAAGTACATTGGTCCAACTTTATATATATATATATATATATATATACATACATATATGCATACATGCATTCCAATTATCTGATTGCTTTTTATCAATTAATCATGTGCATGATTACAAGCATAGTTTACTTTGAAATAACTCACTTCCTTCATAGATTTGTTGCATACGTTGAGGCGAGAGGGGAAATTAAAAATTCGTATTCATATCTGATCCGATTTATCTTCCTCTATTGAACTAATAACCTGAAATTAAACAACAATCTGATACGTTGAATTTTTCGGCTTCTTAACACCATCTGCAGAACGCATTTTCAAATGGTAATATTTGTTCTTTTAAGGGTAATCATAATCACAGGCATTAAATTTGATGTATAACTTCTGTGAAGGAAGCAGAAGCAATGTACACCATACAAGTCAGAATGTTGAAAAGTAAAACGCTCCATAATATCATTTTCCCATATTTTATTCTAATAATCTACCTCTGCCTGTGCAAGTGGCATAACCGGAGAATTCATTAGCATAAGCGTAAATGAATGCATTAAAAGCAAACTGCAGAGCTGAATTGTTACCTCACTTCGTTTCTCTACGAAGTGGAGAAAATGACGATGATAGAACAATTAATTACTGGATTTCTGAAATGCCAAAATAAATGTGGTACAATGAGATTTCAAGACGCACTGGTAGAACTGACATTTACAATTCCTCAACGAATATCAAAATGTCATTTTTGCAAATCAGTTTCATTGAAGGAGGCCTGTTTTGTAATGTGAAGTGGTAATTCGAATTAATGTTCTGGGAACTCTGAAATGTGTATCTGAGGAAAATACGCATACTATAGCATCCATTCATCCATCCATCCAAATAAGGGATGGTAAATGCGTGACATTTCAAGTGGTGTCGTTCATCAATTGGTAGGAATGAAATGGTTTGTATCTTTTAATCCAAATACGTGAACGAAATGCGATTACCGCCAGAGTTCATGTTCTTCATTAACTCAACTCTGTCTTTATTCGATTGACAGCCAGTCATCCGGCCAGCATTTCACATCTTCAATTACATTCCTCGTGTTTAAACTACGGCCGCCTTTTTCAGTTTCCAAATGGGAAAAGAAGATATACTGACCCAGTTGAGCCTTTCTATTTAATTTCTTCTAAGGAGAAATGTGCGTAAACCGAAGAAGGGGTTAGTTAATTCTCAAGGCTGATTATTAGCCTTTCCTTATCTACCTGTGCAACAAATCTTCGCTGAAGCTCTCGGAAGTGTAGAATGAATGACACAATGACACAGGGTGATGCTAGAAGAAGGTGTTGAGGAGAAGCTACCGGTTGACGTTATGACTAAAGGTTAAAGGTGAGCATTTTAATGAGGTTGTTGGAGGGCCACCAGATTGTTGAGGGTCACCAATTTGTAGTGGTGCTGCCAGGGTCGCCAGTATTTAGCGGCAAAATGGTTAACAGTAAACGAAGGAAATAGAAAACCAAGGATTGTGTAGACCAGGTTGTATTGAAGTAAGCTCAGTACAGAGTCTCAAGGGAATATTGGGAACTGGAGGATTGGACAACGAGAGATGCGCCTGGCGAGCTTCAATTGTTGTTAAGTGAATAAGATTCCATTTTCCTGACGGTATCGAGATGGAGTGGAATGGTGTCAGAATTACACAAAAGATCTCTGTCATGAGAGGGGTCGGACCAAGGAAAGTTACTGTTAGTTACAGCTGAACTCCCAAGTAAGAGAGTTTGAGCTCAATAGGTGGCTGGTTGCAAGTTTGACGACCAACTGTTTAAAGCGTCCATGTACTGTCGGTAATATTTGCGTCCGATAACGCTGTGGATGGCAGCATTGTTGGAAGCCCTTGTGAAGTGCAGGCAGGTAAATGTAGAAAAGAATTATTTAGTGTTGCGTTTTAATCTGATTTGTGGTTGATCACAATTGTTGAAATCCATCCTTATATCAACTGCATTTTATCAACATACGTAATTGTGCCGTCGAATACAATGCTTCATCTATTTCTAGACCGCTTCTAAATATAACTGATTTCACAATTTGTTTAAATTATTGCATTTGAAGGATAAATCTCTATGCATTTTCCAGAATTACCATTTATTCGCATTCTCCACGATAATACCTCAGTTTTCCCGCCCACGAAGTTGGGGCAACCTCATTTATGTCCCTATGACGCATAACTCCTATCTGACATGTTTAAATGCGTCCATTGATCTTCCCCTTTTCTAAAATCGCCTCGATTCACATCACTTCACATCTGCGCTCATGCTCTGACGTGGCCTTACCCAAGTGACTCATATAAAGCCATCTTTGTTGTCCAGACAACAACAACGCACGCTTGTCAGTGACGGGCACCTACGCTACTCTCTCTCCCCCTCTCTCTGTTACTTGTTGTGTCTACCTTGAATACATTTTTGATCTGCTCAACTCTTGGTGTTCTGCTTCACAATTGTTGTTAGCTCCTACTCAAACACCTACAAATCGGTGACTGTTATTGTTGTCTTAATTTGTTAGCTGCAAAGCGTTGGTTGTTATCTAACTTCAACACATTCAATAATGAATGCGTAATAGCCTTATGCCTAATTACTATAATCAACCATGAAAATATATTTCAGGGGAAATGATAGTGGAAAAAGCGATCCCACTCTACCGATTTCTCGATGGCAAAACTGAAGAGAATGTAGTTTTTGCAATGAAAGGGATTGATTGCAATGGGGTAATTTGCAATTATTGGCCAGTAAACGACTTCCATATGTACTATTTGAACATCTCATCACTCAGTGATATATCGATGTATGTGTTTTAGATCACATTTCAGTCAGTTCGATAAACAATTTCGTAATTAAACGTAATTTTTATTTTTGAGGGGAAAAAATCATATAGGAAAAATTATTATCATCGCCAGGGAAAAATAGTTAATATATATTCCGCCTTCATTTTCCCGAAAGGACTGAATTCCCTCAGAAGCTTTATGCTGAACGCATAAAAGATGAGTACATTAGTGATGTGACTGAACTGAACGTTGTCAATTAAGGACAACACTGACACTGATTTCATGCTGACCAGTGTAATAGACCCAGGGAGTTGCAATCGCTGGAGCATGACGACCAGATTCACGAGAAGAGAGATTTGACGCAGACAAGAATAAGAAATTATTCCAAGAACAGTGTCCTTTTATTTCCTCACCAATAATGTTGATACTACGTTGACATCAAGGTTTTAATTTAAACATAGTTTGACCGCAAATGTGAATATTAAGTGCAATAAAAACACAGGCATTAAATTCGATGCATGCCTTCGGTTTCAAATCCTTCGATCTTTCACCACAAGCCTTAGATATGTCCACGAAAATTCAGTGAGCTTTGACGACGCACTGAGCGTCTGAATGATGCGTGATGAGATCACATTTAAGGCGGCATTGCATTCATCCATACGAAACTTACACTCAATTCATGCCTGCATTTAGAAGAGTACCCATCTATTGATATGTTTCAGTCAGTGGGCTGCCGATAAGACATTTTTGGAAAGAAGTTCTAAAAGCAGTAGAGGATTGAGACGAGTGCAATTCTATGGCAAACAATAAGAGCTTGTGAAGTATAGATATGTCTATCCTTTTAATTAGACTGGCAAAGCGGACGTGTCTTAACAAACTTACGCTTTTAATAATGTAAAACAATCAAATGGGCATAAAGAAGATGAGGAATAAACTGCCTCCATTTTGTACGTTTTCTTTATAAGTAGATGCAAAATTTTGCAGTGCCTGATCGTCTCAACACCACCGACTGCCAATTTGCACTTACTACTATTAACAATTATTAGTATTATCATTTTGATATTGGTATTGTTTGTGATTTCACTTTTTTGATGATTGCGCCATCATCTTGCCAGCTTCTAATCTTTCATCTCCATAATTTAATCCTTATGCTCTAGCAATTGCAAATCCCCTGCTCTTCTATACTGCAGCCAATGAGTCAATAGCTGCGTGCTTTTAAAATTGCCTCCTTATTAATTTTTCTTATTTTTAAATAAGTATCTTCTAACTATTGGACAGTTATCGTTTATTTATTTCATTCACTCACCACGCACTTCTTAGAAGCCTATTTAGAGCACACTTTGTTTCAGATACTTCAAGTTAATTAATTGAAATTTTGTGTAACTCATTGAATCAACTTTTGTCTCATAGACCTTGTATTTGGGAAAAATGTGGCCAGGACAAACGCTACCGTTAGACACCAAAAATGGAAGTTGCACTGTGGATAGCCGTATTATCGGAAGCCCTTTTAAAGTACAGGCAAGTAAATGAAGGAGAGAATTATCCGAATACAAACAGCCTCTGATAGTCTGATTGTTGTTCGGGAGTCGTTTTGACCTTAAAATGGCAGCAATATAAAGAAAAATTTCATTCACTTATGAATAACATTATGAATTAGAGCATGCGTCCGAATGATTGAACTTTTGTACCAATTCTTGCTCTCACCAGGTCTGAGTCCACTGTGGGGATTTAGTGGGTAAATTTGACACCTTGAATTCTTGTAGGGACCTCTTTGACAGGGGCATTTATTTGACTCATTTTGCATCATTCTACCTCCAAGGACAGATATCCGAGATCAGCACTGATGCTTTCAATTATAAGTTACTCATAAACATTATGATAACATTATCTTTTTTAATAAGGCGAATTCGAATCCTTGATATCTTAATACAATATAGCCGATTTTAGATAAAAAATGTCTAAATGGTTCTGTCAAAGTTCTAAATTTTCATGAATAATCGCGCTTATTACGATTATTCCAAGATTCATTTTGGGAATCCATTTCCAATACTCGCTTTGAGTTAATGGGTGGCATCTTTGAGACTCCCTCATGAGAAGCTCTAATTTTACCAGCAACTTTATTATTTCAGCTTATCCAGTGGCGTTGGCCAATCCGCTCACTAAGTGTTTATGGATGGACATTAAATCTCCGATTTTGCAGAGCAGCACTCTTCATGTTTTGCAAATTGATTCACACAAAAACTTTAATTCAATTCTTTTATTTCGCTCCCGACGGTGGTGTAATGATCACTTATCCTACGTTAATTTTAATGATTTAATCTAAACACATTTTGACTCCGGAAGTAATTATGGAGGGCTATTTAAAACACCATGGAGATGATAAATTTGGGATAAGAGCGATCTTTTCGTTTGAAAAGAGTATTATTTAGCGATAACTACACATAAATGTAAGTTGCATTTCTTCTCGGAAAGTAAACAAACAAAAGACCAGATCAGAGAAAAACTGACTTTACCAGTAACTGATGGGTATTATGAAAGTGTGGCATATGAATGTCGATATCAAACAACGTCTATAAATGCACTTCCCATTTACTGATCATCTTCTTTGCCTCAACGACTAATAAACCTTTGTCCACGCGCGACATCTAGACAAGCAAAGATCACCATTTCATAATGAATCTGGTCTCGAGAGGATCCAATTTATTCTGTTTTAAGTGAATGCTAAATTGTATACTTATTTTACAAAGTATTGTTCGAATCCGATTTTTGCGTAGATATTTCAACGGTAAGCTTACCTCATCAATCCCATGGTCAGCTAAAGGCGACATGTAGTATCGTTGAATTAATCTGCATTCAAAATGCACGTAAAGTTTCATTTAATAAAAAATATTATATCATCATAACAAATAACTCTGCAAGTTTCTGTAGGCTGAAAGTGGCAAATTTTTCATGAAGGCAACATGAAGACAAGTCGTTTCACAAAACCGATACTTGATATGGTACACTACGTGCCAATGATAAATTGCTCTCCCCGTTTCTCTATTTTCATTTTCTGACTTCTTATTTAACTTGAGAGAGTAAATTTTCCTTACGGTTTGATGTAGTTGCTGAAAATAGAGTACATTTTGTGTCACTTGTTGACTTTCTTATGCATTTTACTATCAAAACATCGTATTTGGCATTGATGATTTTCAAAAGCACAAAGATTGATTTTAAGCATTCGACCCTTGGACTAGAGAAGGTTCACCTATTCAAACCTAGTTTATTTTGTCTTACTCTGTGAGCAATTTCAATATACGTAAAATGAACAGGAAACTGAAATGACTAGAAAATCTCCTTAAACTGATTGTTTGATTTTGACGTTTAAATAATACCTTTTCAATCTGTAGCTTTCTTTCCTAATTTGAGAATACTAATTTTCACTTTATCTAACTTTTGAGAACAATTCGCAGGCTGTAGAATTATCACGAGCTCTTCTAGAAAAGTAGGACCAACCGATTATAAATCGAGAGATCCTTTGGTATGTCCATGTTCCACATTAAAAGACATATACGTCTCCTTGAAAGTGATTAAATTTAAACGTTCTTTTATTGCAGATATGTCAAGTAAATTAATTATAATTATATGCAACTAATTGATTTATATTTTCTATTTTAGGGCATGCGCCTGCACAAAAGTAGATCATCGGCTTGTAAAAATTCAACCAAAGGTGTAGTTCCACTGTTGGTGGGAGGGTAACACTGTTGAAAGTTCTCGTGAAGAGAAGACAGGTAAATGAAAGAAAGAAATGTTGTCTGTTGTTAATGGAAGAAATGATAATTATTTTTTCCCGCCGCAAACGTTTCTTCTGTGAATAAAAGTCACTTGATAATTATTCTAATTTGTTCAAGCCGATACCGATTGAGGGGAGGTTTCAGTAATGGACTTGTTCTGACTATAACGGCACTCATAACTTGATCTGAATTTCTCATCAGGTGATATTATAACCCCCACGATCTTGTATGCAACCAATTAAGATGATTATAAAATTTCTCTATACAGGACCACCACTGACGCTGAGGCTGCGGTTGTAGAATACTCATCTTGGTTACCTTCAGGGAAGCAATGGACGAAATCGGTAACGTGAATGAGTGACTGAGAGCAGTAATTAATTTGGCAGACTTGTTGTAGAAAACATGAATTCGGTGAAAGCTACAAGATATATTGAAGTAGCACAAGTGTGCTTACTATGTTGGACGGAAATGAGAGAATTTACATTATGAATTGTACTTCAAGTGCTACTAGAGAAATTAAGTATTCACATGATGATTTGCATTTGAGTTGCTGCAAGTGCAACTGCAGTATTGAGAATCATGCGTGAAATTCCTATCAGCTGTGAAGATGTGAAAGTTCACTAGAACAAAGCCTGTATGCACGCTGTTAGCAGATGCTTCGGAGTACATGGAGAAGAAATTAAATAAGAGAATATTAGATGGTATCACCCTCACCCACATGAAAACTTCACTCAACTCATCCCTGCCTTCAGAGGAATGTCCCATGTTGTGGAATGTTTAATAGGTCCATATATAAAATCTCTGATACAACTGTTGTAGTTAAATGTTAATCATAATAAATGTTATTTATAAAAGGCAAAAGCGAATAGCCTCTATTTATGATAAAAATATCGTACAAGCTAAGTTAGAGGCCAATCCCTTCCATATAAAATGTAAATTTATTGGAACATATAAGTAGACAAAAGAACCTGAACGATGGAATTTGCACATCATTTGGTTGGTTGTTTTAAACCTATGTAAAGTTGAGAGAGCTAAATAAAGATATTGTCATCTTTTGAGATGATAATTTTCAAAATTATGATTTACACATAGTTATTGCTTAATAATTTATTAGATATTTCACTTGTTTAATTTTAACATTAGCAAACAAACAAACGCTTGTTAAGACACGTCCGTCATGCTTGTTTAATGGAGAGGAAAGTATATTTAGGTTTCACAAGTTAGTTTTTTCCTTTTCATATCAACATATTCATCTGTATGCCATTAGATGGGGTATTCGACTGAAGGCAGATATGAGTTGAGCCAAGAAATCACTCGCGTAACAATTCATTTAGTCTCATCTATCGACCTATTAACCAATGAATCACCAAAAATATGGGTGGTAAATAAATGTGATGGTGCATATTCAAATGATACAAATGAATCGTTATTAGCAGCCAAGGAGACGTCGATTTCACACTGTTCCACACAAATATCACCCGGTGATGGAACAATGACAAAGTTAGGAGTACCCGTAATGAAGGAAAAACTTGCAAATTTGTTAAAATATAGTCTATTGGGCTTAACAAGAAAATGTACTGCTGCTATCTATCACGATTAACGAATATTTAGAAGGTAGTCAAAGTAAAAAATGGCGGAAATACTTAATGTGAAATGAGTGGGTTTGACCATGGCTTATGGTGAGCTTGGTATCATTCACATAAAATTCCAACTTGTTTATGCAAAGGAAAGAGGTTTAGTACTAAATCAGTTAAGGAGAGTAAATAAGTAGAGCATAATATAATTTTTATCAAGGAGAAACATTTCATAGGTTACCCTTAAAATCGCCATCGATCAATATCGCCATCTTCTTCATAAATTTAAAGCCCTGTGAGTGTAGGCTTTAATTTGTGAGATATTTATCATGGGAATAAAAACATTTAAATTTTATAACATTGAGCTACTTTGTTATAATTTTCCTATCGCTAATTGAATAAGGCTGTCAACAAGAACTTTGAAGGCCAAATTATTCAACTCTCATTTGACCCCTTTGCAACCCTAGAAATCTTTAACGCATTTGGACCATTTGCCTTTGGTTCTAGCACTTCATAATGAGCTGAGTAAAAAAATTATATACATTTGTGCATCCATTAAAAACGTATGTTTTCATAAATTCAAGTTGTGGAAAAATGGATGCATTTGGATGAAACATTCAACAGCCTTCCGACGCGCTTCCGTTGACAGACTTCGCGTTTGGGAATTAAAACACAAGAAGATCAAAATCGTCTATTAACTTGCACTCTCTTTGTTACCATTCTCCATTCATGCAATGAGATCGAGTTCATTCATACTACTTTTGGGTATTGACTGAATTTCGATTCCATTACAGATATTAAAACAGTCGGCGTTTTTACAAGGTTATTAATGAAAGCTGAATTTTCAAATTATTCATTTGAAAGTGTCATTTTCCTATAATTATGCTTGATATGTCATGAAAGAATCTGAACCGAAACTGGAGGGTTTTGCCTCAGTGTTGTAATATTTGCATATGAAAGTAATGCCCCATACATTCAAATCTTTTAAACGATAAGTGGGATATGGACAAAGGCGCATTAATTATTACCACGGCAAGTCAAGGATTCGACAAACATGTCAAGAAGAAATGGCAAATATCGCCAAATTGTTCAGAGAATGGGTTAAACAGTGGTAGTGAATAAAATCAGTGCATCTCAAAAGTCATACAATGTTCGACCATTAAATTTAAACTGTGTAATTTGTATTTTCCTTATAATTCACCTTTGTTCATTTTAATGACTCTTTATTCAAAGTTAAGAATTTGATTCTTTTCTGTGGTGATTTAACGTTTGCAAGTTTCAGAGTTTATTGACCTCTTTTTCTCATAGCGATGAAGTTGACAATTAATTGCAACTATCCTTTGTGACATAACTGTTGCCATTAAAACCATCTTAATGTGAATTATAATCAATGCAATCTATAAAAGTAAAGCAAAACTCTCTCTTTATTTTAAAACTATTGAAGAGGACAAGCTCACAGCCAATCCCTTGCTTAGGGTGAATATAGTGAATATTTACAAATTATGATATTACTCCCGTTGAGCTTAACTGTCTTTAATTGACAAGGTTCAGATCAGTTACAGTGCACATCCCACAACTATTCCCAGACAACTGGATATCGCTTACAATGTTTCAACATCCTCAAATTTGTCTTATCTCTCCTTCCTCCATTTCACCACTTTCTGTGCGATCATGAAAGGATTCGATCACATGAATATCACAAATGTGAGATATCTTTGCAAGGAAATACGTGTTGAATAAACATTTTTTACCACTTTATTTAAAGATGCGCCGTGGTAAATGTAACAAGGTATACTCGTGCAAAGTAAATGTGCTGCATTGCGAGCTACGGAGCGATGAAGTAAGAAGGTCATTCCCACCCTCACAACGCTCTAAATCACATGGCCATAGACGAGATTAGACACAACTCACAGATGATGTTCATTGGCCATCATGCACACTCCATCAGAATATTTAATACTTTCATGGGTCCAACTTTCTCTCTATACGCTAATTTCAACCTCATTTTGAGATTGTCAAAGTCGGAGTTGATTGCATGCAAAAATGCTCGAAGTTAGAGAAAT
>CAADRB010000076.1:49214-60222 GCA_900708905.1 Hymenolepis diminuta | reverse complement strand
AGAAACCCTTGATCATAGTTTGCATATTCTTCATAGCCAATAGCACTCATTATACGCCTGACATTATCCGATCCCATGAATGCATCGATTAACACCACACACGAATTTTGCGTGAGCAAATTTGTGAATGGAGCACTACTTAGTTTTATACATTTTTTCATGTATTTTAAAAATGGAATATTGTTGTTATAACGTTTATGCCTTCATAATTCCCCGGGTAACTGAAGTGAGCAGTCAGTTCACTCCATTTATCCTGTTAAATCTACCTACACTAATGAGTGTTCCCATTCGGCGCTAGCCTTTTTTGCACAGTTGTATCATCTGCCAATTTCACGGCTTCCATTTAAAGCATCATCTTCAGCCTCCTTAGTACAAATTAATAAGAGTATATTCTCACGTACATTGAAAGGGTTCCGTGGTCTGATCACCAATTTCAATGCAAAGCATCGACCATTTTAATCTCCACAAGTCGCATAAGCTTTATCTACGCGATTATTTCCAGTGATAATGGAAAGCATTTCAACCTTTAGAAAATATTTATATTCTTCTTTAATTCCCCGTTATTTAAGAAATATTTTATAAAACTCTCCAACCCTCAAATGCGCCGCAGTGATTTTATCAGAAAGTTTAGAGTCATATTGTGGAGGTGGTTAACTAATGGAACAAGTTAGTTAGTGGCTCTTCGATACTGGAAGATGTTCAGAGATGATCTTTTCCACTTTTACATTTTCCTCCACAATCACATGTTCCATAAAATGCATACATAAGCGTTGACATATTTTGCGGGGGGCGTTACTATTTTGAGTTCATCCTTGCAGGCATTTCATTCGTCTTTTCCATATAATGTGCACTCATCTAATTCACACACTTTCATGACCTCATTCCTATGAAATGCGTGCCTGTTAACTCTTGTAAATAATATAAGAGAGGATAATTATTATTTTGCTATTAAATTTCGTTCATTAACATTGAAAAGAATGATCTTTTGAGAAAGGGAACAACACCGGGTGGCTAACTTACTATTTGCTCGATCAATTCGGTGTTTTCTCACAAGCCAAACTTCAGAGACACGCATTCTTGACAGAGTTGCTGAACGCACTCAGACGCTTAAGCCTGCTTTCATCTGCAATTTAAACATGAATCTGGTCTATCTTGTATGAGGCCAACGGAAGGCAGGTCGAAATTTAACTTACCGTACTCATGGAGGAGTCAAATCAGATGGTTAAATAAGACTGGACTCATGTTAATTACCATATTTATATTTCCGATAACTTCACGTTCTGTCAGAAAATGGGTGTTGGTAATATGATGGAACAAGTAAAGGTTAATTACTTATGCAAAACACTATGCCGTAGACTAGAGTGAAATGTTTACCCAATGGGGTTTAGTGGCCGACCGGAACATTTCTACTTTCTATGTGATTTTAATTTAAAGACCGAGCGTCCATAAGCGTCTCAATCTGCTTTGAAAAATGACAAAAATTTCTCATTTGTCCTCACTTTATTTATTTTCTTGTTTCTTTGTTTTAAAGGAATGTTAAATTACGCCATCATACTAAATAAGTGTGCAAGATTCTCCAGCGTAAAAATGACAACAGGCATTTGAGCATTGGAGAAGCAAAGGATTGCCTATCATGTTCAACGGAAATGAGAGAATCCACATAATTAATTGGACTTCAAATGCTGCATGTGAAATTAAATACTCACATGATGAATTGCATTTGAGATGCTACAAGTGCAATTACAGTATTGAGAATCATCTGTGAAATTCCTATCAGTTGTGAAGAGGCAAAAGTTTGCTAGGAAAAAACCCGCAAATACGCTGTTAGCAGATACTTTGAAGTGCACAGAGAAGAAATTAAATAAGAGAATATTAGGTGGTATCACCCTCACCCACATAAAAACTTCATCCAAGTCATATCTGCCTTTAGAAGAATGCACAATCTTATGGAATGTTTCAATTGGTGGTCTGCCAGTACGACATTATAGGAAAGAAGTTCTACAAGAAGTAAAGCAGATAAATAAATTTATTGCTATGAAAAAGGAAAGCTAAATATACTTCACTCTTCATTAATCAGGCATTGTGGGCGTGTCTTAACAAGATTTTGCTTATTTGGTAATGTAAAAAATGAAACAAACAAAATAATAATTATGTGCAGGTTATAATTTTGGAAAGTATCATCTCGAAAATGATGGTATCCTTTTTTAGTCCTCTTAACTCTATATGGTTACATAAGTTAAAACAAATGTAATACAACCAAGTGATATGAAATCTCCACCGTTCAGGCTCTTTTGCCGACTTGCATGTTCAAGTAAATATACTTTTTATAGAAGGGATGATGGTATATTTATATATGTACCCTCTTATTATGCACGACGTCTGACAAACCAAAAAGCTGTCGAGGACGGCGTGTGTTTGCATAATGAATCTGACGATATGAAGACAATCTGCGAGAACTGCTCAACCCCTGACAAAACATGAATAAGGTGGTTTTGGGCTGCGTCTACCATCAACATTCCGTCACCTTCACATTCCCTCTTTGACTACTTTGCCGATGTCCATGTTCAGATGCTTTCCGATTATTAAGACTGGTGGGTTTCGGGTTTTGCAACTGACTATTGAAGGCCAGTAGTAACAGCTTTCAGCTTCCTATAAAGCTGCAAGACTCAGCAGTTCCTGCTCGCCTCTAGAGCACCATTAATCAGATACATCGTATTACTATGAGGAAATATTACATTTAATGGCATCTGCATATATATATATATATGGTTTGAGGCTGACATACATGGCAGCTTCAAATCTGGAGTCTCGCCAATCTAGCTGCTATGCTCCAGCAATGGCAGCTTCCTTGCTTTCTTATATTGGTTAGAAAATTTAATTAATGCCTGAGTGTATTTAGTATTGTCTCGTTATTTATTATTCTCATTTTTAAATTAATTTCATATATTTATTACACAGCCTCAGTTCACTTAGTTGACATAAGGGATACACTTTATATGTGTACACTGTACATCAAAATTCCAAACAGTCTGAAGTGAATCTTGATTTGGAGTCTCGTCGGGATGAAGCAATTTCTCAATGCCTAAGAGATCCACCGCTGGCAGAGATTGGAGATAGGGAGAGGAAGTCTAGTATTGGACGGCCAAATGAGGTCCCAGTTTCCTTAAGATTATGGTCACATACGAAGTGGTGTGCCGAGACATTATGTTTATCGCGATTCCATTGCCATGGCTCTGTAGGATTGTCGTCTTAATTGCCGCTCCAAACGATATTGTTGATGGAGAATTCAACCTCTGCAATTACCTTATTTCAACTCTCATGGCTTTAACCACTTCAACCTAAAATCGACCGTCTTTCCACTGTAATTTATATGCTCTGTGAAACGGTGCCTTCTTATAAGACTACCTTCAAACACTTGTTTGCATTCACTAAATTATGTGCTTATATCATCCAATTAATATTTATTTATTCAAATTGTGTTCATAGTTTTCATGGTAAGAGCATAGGTAAAGTGTTCTCAGACTTCGGATCTCAAACGTGATCTGAAAACCATTACATAATCTTATTCAAACTGCCGCAAGTTCATCATCACCATACATTATTGTCATTAGTACTAAAACACTGCGAGTATAACTGGTGCATCAAATCTCTTTCCAACTTTCTATAATATAATACATTTTTTATGCATCTTGTTATATTCAAATATATTATTGTTGTTGATAAAGTGTGCTCGTAGTCGTGAATCAACAGACGAAATGCTCTAGGATGCTGCTCATGCGGACCAACTCATTACCTATTTGTAATGCTTATATTCTTCTCGTTGTTATTTATTTTACTTTTACAGTCTGAAGTGAATCTTGATTTGGAGTCTCGTCGGGATGGTGCAATTTCTCAATGCCTTTTACCAATCATGCGTGAATGTCCAGTCGCAAGTGTAATCTTCCTGTGTAAGAAGGAAATCAAAATAAATTATCTAAATATTTGTGTGAGGGGTAAAATTATGGCTTGGTCATTTCTCTAACTTCGAGCATTTTTGCATGCAATCAACTCCGACTTTGACAATCTTAAAATGAGGTTGAAATTAGCGTCTAGAGAGAAAGTTGGACCCATGAAAGTATTAAATATTCTGATGGAGTGTGCATGATGGCCAATGAACAGCATCTGAGAGTTGTGTCTAATCTCGTCTGAGGCCATGTGATTTAGAGCGTTGAGAGGGTGGAAATGACCTTCTTACTTCATCGCTCCGTAGCTCGCAATGCAGCACATTTACTTTGCACGAGTATACCTTGTTACATTTACCACGGCGCATCTTTATTCAACACGTATTTCCTTGCAAAGATATCTCACATTTGTGATATTCATGTGATCGAATCCTTTCATGATCGCACAGAAAGTGGTGAAATGGAGGAAGGAGAGAGAAGACAAATTTGAGGATGTTGAAACATTGTAAGCGATATCCAGTTGTCTGCGAACAGTTGTAAAGCAATCTCTTCATTTATGCCATCTCATAATATTCTGCAATACAAAACAGGTCTCATTCAAAGAAACTAATTTTGAAAGTGGCATTTTGGTACCTGATGACCTCGCACTCATCCCTTTTAATTTCTATGATTCTACTTGCTGGCTCGTCAATTTTCAATGTGAATCTTTACACATTTTTCGGTGAAATGTTTTAAATATTAATAGAGGAACTCCTGTGAGCCATAAAATTTCACTGCATTTCATTTACTTTAGCATTTTAGATAACTACCAGTTCATTGTTCTATCTTCGTCATTTTCTTAGTGTCATCAATTTTCTCCACACTCTTAATCTCTTTTTCATCGACAAGTCATTATAGCTGATCATCACCTCATTAAAATGCTCACTTTTATCATATTGCCATAACGTCATACCGTCTCTTCAACGCCCTCTTCTAGTATCACCCTGTGTCACTTTGTCATTCATTCTACACTTCCGAGAGCTTCTGTGAAGATTTTTTGCAAAGGTAGATAAGGAAGGGCTACTTAGCATCTTGAGAATCAACTAAACTCTTCTTCGGTTTGCACACATTTCTCCTTAGAAGGAATTAAATAGAAAGGCTCAACTGGATCAGTATATCTTCTTTTCCCATTTGGAAACTGAAAAGACAGACATAGTTATTACACGAGAAATGTAATTGAAGATGTGCAATGCTGGCCGGATGACTGGCTGTCAACCGAATAAAGATAGAGATGAGTTAATGAAGAACATGAATTCTGGCGATAACCGCATTTCGTTCACATATTTAAATTAAGAGAAACAAACCACTTCATTACTACCAATTGATTAGGAAATTGCTTTTTAACAATTGGAGTGAACTTAGAGTCCGCAATCAACCTGAATTCTCCGTAATTTATTTCGGCCCTTTTGGAAATGGTTGCATTATACATTACTTGACCACTGACTTTATCCACGATCAGGCTGTCTGATAAATCATGAAAGTAGGTAAAACCGGTGCATAAATACAAGCTACTATTATTAAAATGTGCACTTACCACATTCACCAGAATATTTCACCAACTCCTTCCATTCGCACATTAGATTGATATCTTTATTAAGTTCAATCTATGACACATATGTGCATATATTAATGAGGGATGAAGTTTTCAAATATTATTTGTGTAAACCTTTTACCAATTAGTGACTACAAATTACCTCTTTAAAATCGTTTCCTTTCATTGCAAAAACTACATTTTCTTCAGTTTCGCCACCAAGAAATCGGTACAGTGGCATCGATTTTTCCACAATGATGTCCCCTGCAGTATACGTTTGTTATTTAATGAAAGGATCGGATATGATACTATTACATTTTGATTGTCAAATGAACTCATTTAAAGCAATTTTAAGATCAGTTTCAAGAAAATAAATAGCTGTTTACTTACCATCCTGTGAACTGGGAAATTTGCAACCCTCGGCGAAATAGACTGTGTACATCTGACGATAATTGAAAAACACTAAAAGGTCATAATTTGCAACCTCGTTGAAGGTAACAACAGTGTTGTCTAGAACGGAAAGATAAATTAAAATATAGCACACAATATTGATTTACCTTTGTTCCATTCACAAGGGCTTCCAACAATACGACCATTCACAGTGCAATTACCATCTACGATGTCTACATATTTCCGTTCAATTGACTGTGTTTGGTACAAATCCAATTGCTAAAATAGAAAAATTACTTCAATTAGTTACACATGATTGAAAATAATTTACTTAAACTCTTGCAATAAAAGAATGTTTGATTGTTGCAAAGTACGTCAAATTTAATTACCTTTTACAGAACATATATGACTGTTAATTAAAAATGGACATACTAAAGGATCTATCGATCTAAAGTACATTGGTCCAACTTTTCCAGAAGAGTTTGTAATAACACGGGATCCCCAAACCTCCCCACTTCCGGCAACTGCAAATAAAATAACACGGACATGCCATTTTGTTTAAATTCTTGCTAGTTCCGATTCGATATTAGCAATATGCTTACAAGTGGAGTAGGAGAAACACAGCAATATGAAGGCAAATTGAATCATTTCTGCAAAAGTTTATGTTTTCCAGTGCATATATTTGTATATATATGTACATACATATATGTATATATGCATTCCAATTATCTGATTGGTTTTTATCAATTAATCTGGTGAGTTTCTATCTGAAAGAGATATATTTTTCCCTCCGTCTCATTTGATATTTTGATGAAACAGCCTCTAAGGACGGTAAAATTACTTTGACGGACTCTTATTAGTTTGGGAAATTATGTTGGTAAATTTGACTCCAGATAAAACTCCAAGATAACCACTAATGATTAGATGAAATAAATAGCTCTACCAAATTTTAAGAATATTAATAAGCATCAGAGAGAATATATTTGGGGAGAGATCAAGGTTAGCAGATCTTAAGGTATTGAAGCTCAAGTATGCATTTGCTGGATATGAAATAAAATCTCAAAAGGCTGGTAATGGAATATGAGATTTTATGGATAAATTCTGTAAACTTCAATCAGACTCACAAGATTGATTTGGTACATTCCTGCTTCTGTCTCTTTACCTTTTATTAGAACTATCTCTCATTTAACACAATTTTTACATTTAAGAGAGTTTGGTTCGAAACAGCTTCGACTGTTTGTTCACATTCAGTAACGCCCGCAATATTTGACAATATGCACTGAAACAGGCTTTACTCTTGTTCAAAGTGTACACAAACAAACACGAATAGTGCAATCAATTTGGCTGCATTATTAAAGGAATCTTGAATTGAATCATGGAAATTGAATTTCCCCAAAATTCTGCCGCTCTCACTTTTGCCAGTTCCTGAGTGTAAGTTCTTACCGCGTTTTGAGTCACGTTGCAAATTTATATGTAAATTATGCATCTAATGCATCGGAACAACCCCATTTAAAGGACTGAATGTAGTATAATATGCATTTGAAAAATGGTGCTGTAGATTGAAACCGAAAGATGCCGAGAAAAACTTTGAAGGTTCTTCACGTTCGACCTAGCGATCAATAATATTATCTCTGTGAAATACGTCCTAACCGGATCTGGCTGCACTTCTTTAGAGGAATTTGCCATGTTTGCATGAAGAGTCTGAGCCTCCATCATGGAAGTGAACTGGATTGGATATCTGGAAATAGGAGGACCCAATTATATATCGTGAACTTAAATCAGGAATACTAAGTGCAATGGTACAAAGAGTAAGTGGAAGGCAAAGAATTCCCTGTTGGTAATACTTTAATAATGAGACTCAACAGAGGGAGAGGAAGAAATAATATATGAGGGACAGAAGATGAAAGCATGAAGAAGCTGTAGTCAGAGGGGATCTGACTGTAGAAATTGAACTCTAGAAGTTGTTGAAGCAATTCAGGTTACCAAAATGAAAGCTTAGTTTGAATAGATTAGTTGTTTTGAATAGAAAATATACTACTTGCTGTTATGCACCAAGGCTAATCTGTCTTCAAATTCAGGTGCTTTTAAAAGGCACCATTTCACATTCTTGAATGCAACTCCAAAACTTGAAATGAGTTGTTTATCACAAATATCAAGCTTCGCTATGTCAAATATAACGTGCTTGCCTTCTTCAAATAGACTGAGAGTATCAACTTATATAAAAAGATTTGAGGGATATATTTACTATACTTTAAGGTTTGAGTGACACCAAAAATTGTACATGAAATAATAAATTTGAACAAATCATAACTTTAGAAACATAATCTCAGAAAATAATGACAACTTTATTTGACTGTCTTAACGGCTCATCTATATAAGGTTAAAAATAAATTAAACCCACCCGAACGACATGTAAACTCTGTCGTTCAGATTTTTTGTCGACTTATTCATTTGTTCTAGCAAATTTGTATTTTATGTGGGGGAGATTTGCCCTGAATTTATCCTCAACAATATATTTGATCGTGGAGAGAGGGCATCTGCTTTTTCCTTTCACAAATTCCATTTCTTATTATTGATACCATAATGGTTTTAATGGGGAGAGTTATATCAAAAATGGTAGCTCTCATTTATTGCTTGCATCTGATTATGGGATCAAATGCATCTCGAGTTGTGGACCGCACGTCTAACTTATTAAAGTGATCAATAAACTTTGCTATGCGGGACCACCACTGACACCGAGCTGTCGTTGTAGAATGCTCACATTGGTTACCTTCAAGGAAGTAATGGACGAAATCGGTAACGTGGGTGGGTGAGTGAGTGACGTAGAGCATTAATTAATTTGGCAGACTTGTTGTAGAAGATATAAATTCGGTGACAGCTACAAGATGTATTGGAGTAGCAAAAGAGTGCTTATTACCTTCGACGAAATGAGAGAATTCACATGATGTATTGGACTTCAGATGCTGCGAGAGAAATTAATGTTTGGAGAGTCAAGTGTAAAATTCCCTTCAATTGTGAAAACGCACAAGTTCAGTAGGACAAAGTCCACATGCACGCTGTCAGCAGATGCTTCAAAGTGCAGACAGAATAAATTAAATAGCGGAAAATTAGTTGGCGTCTTCTTTTCTCATACAAACTCACATTATGACAGTTTTCAATTGCACATTTTCGTCAAGAAGCTCTAATGACAATAATGAAAGAGATGAGTGCATTGCCATGAAAAGAAAGAGAAAAACTTGTGAAATCTAAATATGTTTCTCTCCTCATTAAATAAGATCGGCGTGTTTAAACAAGCTTTCGCTTATTTAATAATATAAAACAGTTAAAATTATGAAAACTTACAAAATTCTTATTAAAATTTTGCAAGAAAGATGAGATAAGAAAACATTCTCAATTGTACGATTCCTTTCTTTGTAGCTGCCAGATTCTGAAGTCTCCGGTCGTTTCTACAGCAACGATCGTCAATTGATTCATCTAAATGTAATCTAGAATAGAGAAAACATATCGATCCTATTAAATGAGATAGATCAAAACGGCATAACTTACGATTTAACCTGATCTATCTGATTAATAATCGCCGAAAATCGCATACGCAAACTCACTTAGAAGTTCCACCCTATTTAAATTTGATACTTACGCCGTCATTTCTTATTGAGCATCTTAGAGGTTAACGTATTCTCACAGACAAAAATTATGGTCCATTGCTCTTCCAACAGTAATAATTACAAAGCAGATATTTTTTTGGAGGAAATAGTGGTTTTTACTATAGAATAGGGTACCAAAAATACAGCTGGTATTTCTTCTCGAAGAGTAAACAAACAAGAAGCCAGGGCAAAGAAATCACGATTTTAGGAATAAAAGATCGGTGTTATTAAAGTGTCGCATATGAAATTGTTATGTGAAACGCAAATTGCCTTTAAATATCGCCAAGTTTTGAGAATCAATTCTGGTCTCAATTGGAAATGCGTGGAAATGAAAACTGCGTTGGATAAGGAGACATGAATTCAAAGCCAATTATAAGAAATCCGTTGGTTGACTGTTTAATAAGGCGTGATCGGATGTTTCGTTATTCACACAGTGTAGTTTGAAGGAGTTTCATTGCCTGAGACTCAAGCAGAAGCAAACCACTCACATGATTTCAATGCCTAGTGCATTTTCTCTGGTGCAAGGACGCATCTTAACGATTTTCAGGTGTTTTTGAGGAGGGTATTTACAATTTATCAATCTCGAATTCTGACGCAGTCCTTATCGCAAAATTATCCACCTCCAAACATTCCCTTATAAAGATAGGAGTAATTGAAGTGATTTTGTGTATTTCCTGTTGAACGGAAATAACTTCCTTGAATTCAACCAAACTGGGCATTGCTTATATTCACGTGTTTTATTTTCTATCAGCTTAGTTGCAAACTTAGGAAAGTCCCTCCATGAATTTAGTACTGTGATGAATTTTGAATTACTTGAAAATGCCGAAGTTTGGAATGAGATATCGAGTGGGGAGAGGTCTTCTTGAGCATAAGGATAAGCCAATGAAGGCTCATATCATCAAAATAAATGATGCTAATCTCACGTCATCCTGACATCTTTCATTGCGCACAAATCCTTTTCCGCTTTATTACATATTCGAAATTGCTCTTTCTAAAGTAACTGTGAATCAAGAAATGATTTGATACATCATACTCTCTTAGATTCCCCTCTTAGATTACACTGATCTATTAAACTTCATAATCCAACAATACAAAGGCAATGCTATTAAGTGAAGGTCCTAAGAAAATGATCAAATATACAGAGTTTGATGGATTTCTTTAAATTTTATCGTAAATTCAAATGTGAACAGTTGTGAGACAAAACCCATAAACTTGTCGCGTTTGATAAATCTCAAGCAGGATAGTCGGATGGCTGTTTAAATGAAGCTCAAATTCACTTTCATTTGATTTACATCTCATTTAGTACAATTTAGAGCAGTGAACTCACCATCTTAATCTCATAAGATCAATGAGGATTGAAGTTAGTTTATCTCGTACCACGTGTGATAGGAGTCTAGTGTTGAATGAGAGGCTAGGAGAAGAAAACGGAAATGTCGTGAATAAAGAGAGTGCTCATTTGGTGA
>CAADRB010000076.1:18736-49164 GCA_900708905.1 Hymenolepis diminuta | reverse complement strand
GGAGAAGAAAACGGAAATGTCGTGAATAAAGAGAGTGCTCATTTGGTGAAGAACAATGTTATAATGTATCTGATTCTAACAACTTTCAAAAACATGTCTCCTCAAGTTTTATTCAATTATTCCAATTTTAACTCACGCAGCACCACTGCGATGAATCCAAGAATTAAAATGGACGATAATGAGGTGGGTAATTTTGTGATGAAGACAACAATTCGTAGACGTATTTAGGAGGTTTAATAAAAGTAAAAGCCTACCTTTCTATTCAATTGTTAACCTTCCTTTTCGCATTGTACTGTTTTTTTGTTAAACTTTGAAAATTTGTCTTCTTCATTAGACGCACTAGTATTGCTGCATTGCATCTTTTATTGATTGGCCAAATAAGTCAGTTGTGCGTCACACAACTGGAGATCCATCTCCAGATTTCCATTTCATAACTTCGTTGACTAACTTGCAAGTAGAATCATTAAAATTAAAAGGGATTGGTGCGAGGTCAACAAGTTCCAAGATGTCATTTTCACAAAATGGTTTCATTTAATGAGGCCTGTTTTGTAATGTGGAATATCACGAAATAGATTTTCGAAATAATGTTCTGAGAACTCTGGAATGTGTAATCTCAAATGATAGAGTGTATGCATGGAAAATTCGTATATTATAGCATTCAGGGAAGGGATGGTAAATGCTCGACATTAAAGGTGATGTTGTCCAGCAAAATTGGCTACACCTCAGCCTCTAATTTGGGAAGAGTGATTATCTAAACAATTGGTATCAACGAAGGCGTTTATTTTACTCCAAGTTACTAGATAAGTCATGAAAACCAATCACAACCCAAAATGTATATTTATGTGCATAGCATACAAAAGTGATTAATTGCCATCACATTCCGTCATTTCTTCTCCTCAACAAGTAAGCAAATTGCTTATACTGAATCGAATCTAGGGAGAGTTTACACAATATGTCATTTCTGTAGTATTATTTTTCAATTGCCGAAAGTTGAAAAGTTTTAGGATCCCGAGTTATTACATGCTCTCACAAGCTGATTCAAGTGGCACTAATATTCATGTGTTACTTCTCCTTCACCTATGAGCCTATTGCTTATTCTAAATCGAAGCCAGAGAGAATTTAAACAAAGAAGCACGTTAGTATTATTAATTTTAGTTGCCGAAAGTGGGGAAGTTTGGGGAGTTTGAGTTATTACAAGCTCTTCTGGATAAGCAGAACCAATGTACTCCTAATCGAAGGCCCTTTGGTATGTCCATTTTCCGTATTAACATGCTTATATGTTTCTTGAAAATTAATTAAATTTGAAGTACTTTAAAAAATTAAACATTCTTTTATTGCGAAAGCAAATTTATTTAAATCATATGAACCCATTGAAGTAACTTTTTCTCAAGAAGCATTTATTTATACAAAAGCACTCATTTCGTCCAGAATAGTTAACCATCGTAAAAGGTAGTTGCACTGTCGTTGGCAGTCCTGTTAGAAGTTCTTGTGAGGTGAAGGCAGATAAAGAAAATAAGGAAATATTGCTTGTAATAGTTTAATTTGAGTTGTGATTGATCAAAATCGTTAAAGCAAATGCTTCTATCTTTTATCACTTGGAATTAAAATGCAGTTGAATGTAACGTTTTATCATTTTACTAGTCCGCACTGCTACTACTTTCAGCAAAGTTCTCAATTATGACCTTTTAGTGCTTTCAAATTATCGTTAGATGTACACAGTCTATTTTACGAATGATTGCAGGTTTCCTAGTCTACAGGATGGCAAGAAAACGGCATGTAAATTTCACCTCTGCTTAAAATTCAATTCATATTTTGTGTGAATGATTGAATTTGATAATGGCACGTAATAGGGTGATGTCTGATTCTTGCACTCAACAACGAAAATATGTCAGGAGAGATAATAGTGAAAAAATCAACCCCATTTTACCGTTTTCTTGGTGAGAAAACTGAAGAAAGTGTAATTTTTGCAATGAAATTGGCTGATTTTAAAATATTAGTTTTCAAATATTTGCTTATTAAAAGTATTTATACACAACTGAAAAATCTCATCACTCGTTAGTCCATCTGTGTATATTTCGGAGATTGTACATTTTAGAGAAAACTCAAAAGTCTGTGGTGTTGTGTGTTTAAATTTTCTCTGATTTATTGAAATTTATTTGTACGAAGAAGAATTTCCTTTTCTGCATTGGCGGAATGATGGAATCTGCACATTGCGTTAGCATTCTTTTCCACTTGCAGGTTTCATCTGCAACCATTTTCTCACTTATCCTAAATGGCTATGCTAAAACAGTGTTTTCGAGATCCAAAGCTTTTATATACTACACAAACTGAGATTATATGAGATGTTTAAATCTTCCGGTCGGGCACAAAATAAGATTGGGTAAATGATTTACTCTCCTTTACGGCATAGTGCTTGGTTTAACCAATTAACCTCCATTTGTTCGACCATACAACCAACATCTATTTGCTAACAGAACGTGAAGTGGGCAAATTTATAAATGGGGTAATTAAAATGAGCCCAGTCAAATTCACCCATCTGATAGGACTCCTCCATGCATACGGTAAGTTAAATTTCAACCTGCCTTTCGCTGGCCTCATACAAGATAGACCGGCTTCATATTCAAATTGCAAATGAAAACAGGCTTAAGTACCTGAGTGCGTTCAGCAACTCTGTCAAGAACGCGTGTCTCTGAAGTATGGCTAGTGGGAAGACACCGAATTGATCTAGCAAATAGTAAGTTAGCCACCCTGTGTTATTCACTTTCTCAAAGGAAAATTGTTTTCAATGGTAATGAATGAACTTTAAAGACAAACCAAAAATTACTTTATTTTATCATAGTTAAAACAGTTTCAACTATTTTAACCTCAGTAACCTGTGTAATGTTTGTATTTGACATTTTTCAGATATTTTGTTCGAAGTGTGCCGCGCACTTAATCTGCTGACCATAGGTTAATGATGTTTAATAAAATTACCTATGAATTCAAAATGGGGGACTTCAAGCACTATGTTTTCACAAATCTGAAAGCATGTAGTTCCCAGGAATAAAGTCACGAACGTGTTGGCAGTAAAATGGACGCCGAATTAAGCACATTTTTATCAGCTTGATTTATCCATGAAAGGGTCTGGCTCTTTGGAATAAGTACCCAGCATGTGTAAAATGTTACATTCACCCTGATTTAAGCCGAGAATTTTTAAGCAATTGAAATGCCAGTGGTTTTAGAGTCCAGTTGTTAAAACTGTGCTCTTCTATATTATATGTAAGCAACATTAATATCTTGACAGGTATATGACTTCGTTGTACACGCGCATGATAAATAACAAATACTTTTAATTTCAAATTCTAAACATCCTCTTTCCAAAGTGGCATTTCGGTTACATGTCATGAATCCTTTTTATGCATTTAACTCATTCACATTAAATAAGAATGTCTCGAAGGTTATAAAAGCAACGTAGACTAGACTGAGGTAAAGCGGAAACTAGAAATTGGTTTGATTGTCGAACTGAATGCAAAATTCCAAAATTTTTCTTTCTTAAGCGCCTTTCTAGCCGTAATCAATGGTTTAAATACAGTTAGTTTGAAGTAAGCTTTGGCAAATTTCTATCCCTTTGTTTATTTTGGCTCTCTCATGGACATTAATTTATGTGCTATTGAAAAGCCCGCCATAGTGAATGATTGAAAATATCAAATTTGGATTTGAAAAGTTATGTCTTCCATGAAATTAATTAAGAAAACAAAGCCATTGCTTCTTAGGATGAGCTCATCTCTCCGACTAAATGTAATTACGACACCTTCTGACTATTCCACTCGTCCGTTATAATTTCTTTTGTTTAAAGCAAAATAGACTATAGAATATTCTACCAACTTCTACTTACTTTTTTGGTACTATTTACAGTGATGATGATGAAGAGCTTTCTCGTGACCCAATAAGATAATTAAAGTCCTTATAAGTCATTCTTTAACTTTGAAGGTATAAAACAAAATTAAAAGAATTTATTTCACCTTCTGATAAAATTTGCATTTTGACATTCGAATACGGCACTATTTATTGCTAAATATGTCCTTACTCTATGATGGATCATATTTGTGGCGAGTTGGTACTTGTTTGCTTCTTTGAAGTTCACCTTAATTTTTGAGTTGACATTTACGTTGTACACAGAGCACGATGTCAAACTAGATAGTTCGGTTCAAATTTCGTCTCACACCAAATAAAATTTCTTTATTTTATGCCCACCATTCATTGCTCTTTAAATGCATATCTCAAACGCTTAAAGAGCGTCGTTAAAATGCAGCTTTTCTAAAAATCACAAAAACCTCTTAGAATTGGTATTAAACTGTGAAATTCATTCTTAACTTAGTTCATTTGATAATCCATTTGCATCTTTTGAATATAATACTGAACATTCTGAAGTGGCAGAGTCACCAGTTTGTAGAGGGCCACCAGATTGTTGTTGGCTAACAGTAAATGAAAGAAAAAGAACACTAAGGATTGCGTTGACCAGGTTGTATTGAACAAAGCTCAGTACAGAGTCTCAAGGGAAAATAGAGAATTGGAGGAGAAGGACTGAGCAACGGGAGATGGGTTTGACGAGTTAGGGTCACCTGTGTATATGTGTGTGTCTAATGGAAGGCTATTTATAATCGACACTTTGGGTGAGGACACGCATAAGGATATAACCGTATGCGTGCTTTAATTGGTCGGGACGATTGTAGGAAAAGGAGGGGCCAGTGCAGACAAGACTGGCTAATAGCAGGGCCGACTAAGCGGTGTCTGCTACTATCGTCCGAGGTATGCTTACCTTTTCCGATCGATGAGAAATAGGCCAGTTGAGGACACACGATGTTTGTCTATATAGTGCTTGGGTCAGGAAAGGTTAAAAGTTTACAGACATTACTATAAAGACAAGATAATCAAATTTAGTTATGATTAGAGAGTATTTAAGATAAGTATTATGGAGAAGAAAGGTTCATTCTTCAGCGGCAAAATGTCTTGCTATGAATTTGTCTACTGTAATTGTGCTGTTCAGACCTTGTAACGATCTGGGAAGCGTACATGTCTTCCACTACGAGTAACTACTATTGATTTTCCTGTTTCCTTATCCGGAGTTTTTGGATGGAACACGGAGGCACACGGAGGCCACACATTAAACTTGGAAAAATGAATATCTTAACTCAATGTAATACTTCTGGTGGACACGTTACGGACGCTTCAAAGAGTGATTTTAGGAAAATTTTGATGCGTTCACAATGTAAAAAGAATTTTGCTTAAATAGTCTCTTTTTAAACACTCTCTCTGCAGTTATGAAACAGTTTGACCTCATAAATGCCCCAGATGTGAGAAATTCTTGGCAAGTAAATATATGTTCTAAGTTGACATGTTTTGACAATTTATGAAAGAAGGCGCTCTGATAAATGCGAAAATTAATGCGACAACAGGTTTGATCTACTTCAACGTATGTAGTAAATCTATGAAGGAAATAGGCTATTTCCTAGTGAACTATGCTTAAAATCGGTTTCACAAAAGAGAAATTCGATAAAACACGAGGAATTCATTCATAATTGAATAAATTATGCATGCAGAACATACAACATCCCGTTTCCCCACAATGGTGGCTCCTGAAATCACAATTCATCCAACCATTTTAAACAAAAGCACGATAGATGCGAACAATATGAAAAGAATTTGAGCTGGAAGTCATTTTACAATTAACTTCTATTGTATTCATCGTAAGCAAAATCTGCATCAGTGTGGCGCATGCAAAAAGTGCTTTACACGATGAAGCTGTCCCAATAAGCCTCTGCCGTCTATGCATGAGGCGAAAAGGTAAATGAATGCGCCGTTTTGAATAGAGTTAAATCTGTAGATAAATTGTGTGAGGATACACAGTAAGCATTTCGAAGATGACAGAAATGTATTAAGGAGATTTGATCATAGTTAAAGACTAACTTTATCATCGATTTTTAAGATTCTCTCTCGCATTTTAATGTTTCTTTTTTAAATTTGTGAACTTGCTTGCTTAATTGGGCGCATTAATATTGCCGCATTGCATCCTTTATTGATCGGTTGAATAAGTAAGACGTTTGGTACACAACTGGATGGGGCATTCATTTAAAGGCAGGTATAAATTTAGTGAAGTTATCGTGTGAGTGAGGGTGATACCACCTAACAATCTGTCATTTAATTTCTTCTCTATGTACATTGTAGCATCTGCTAACAGCGTGAATGCAGGCTCACATCAAGTTATGAGTGTCGTGTATTTTTGAGGCAATTATAACATTTATATGACAATAAGTTGTGCGGATAAAGCTCGTGAGAAAACACCGAATTGATCGAGCAAGTAGTAAGTTAGGCACCCTGTGTTGTTCACTTTCTCAAAAGGAAAGCCTTTTCAATGTCATTGTGGAATGAACTTTAATCGCAAAATAATAATTATTCTCTCTTATATTATTTAAAAACTTCCGACTCTTGGAATCTCAGTGGCGTATGGAACTTATGTACCTGACGCAACCTAGATAAGTTGCTTGTAAGTATGCTGCAAACTCAATTTTCTTAACATCAGTAAATGATATTTAAAACATCTCTCCTTGAATTCAAAATGAGTTGGTGTCAAGCAGTATGTTTACGAAAGTTAACAAGCACGCATTCCATAAGAATAAGGTCATGAAAGTGTATGAATTGAGTGAGCGCACATTATATGCAAACACGAATGAAAGGCCTGCAAGGATGAGCTTCAAAGCAGTAACGCCTCCTGTAAAGTATGTTAACGCATATGTATGTCATGGAACATGTGATTGTGGGGGTTACAATGTGACCTGATGAGAAATAGAGATCAAGTTGTGAGTGCCGTGTATTTTTGAGGCAATTATAACATTATGTATGAAAATTAACTGTGAGGGTATAAGAAATCATATAAAATGACTGTGTTGATTTGATTTCGATTAGTTGTCTTTTCAAAGTGTGTTTTGAATTCTGGGTAGTTTTTTTCTACTAAAGTGCCTTCTAATCAAGCATGCATTCACAATTATGCCAAAAAACAATAATAAATGCAAAATTGTATTAATTTTATTAAATAAACATGCCCTTATCTGGCCGTTTTATTTTGTTTTAAAGCGAATTTAGTTTTGATGGGCATCGTTGAAAGTTTTATGAATATTGTTTGAAACAGAACAAGGCAATGCATCTGTACCCGAACACGCAGGAATAGCGTGCAATCGTAACAGTCTTATTGAATCAGTTGGAGAGCCTAGGAAGTGTTTGTTTACAGAAACCTACTTTGTGAACAAAAAGAATCACAAAGCCGTTAAAACAAAAGTGTATCAGAAGGTTAAAATATTTAAATACGAAACTGACTACAGAATGATTATTATTATTATTATTATTTAAAAACTTCCGACTCTTATAATTCCAGTGGCGTATGGAAATTATGTACCCGACGCATCTTAGATATGCTGTTTGAAAGTACGCTGCAAACTCAATTTTCTGAACATCATTAAATATGTAAAATATCCCTTCTTGAATTCAGAATGAGTTGGTATTAAGCAGTATGTTTACAAGTGTTAACAAGCACCCATTTCATAAGAGTAAAGTCATGAAAGTGTGTGAATTAAATGAGCGCACATTATATGGAAAAGACAAATGAAATGCCTGCAAGGATGAGCTTCAAAGCAGTAACGCCTCCTGTAAAGTATGTTAACGCATATGTATGTATTTTATGGAACATGTGATTGTGAAGGAAAATGTAAAAGTGGAAAAGATCATCTCTGAACATCTTTCAGTATTGAAGAGCCATTCACTAACTTGTTCCATTAGTTAACTACCGCCACAATATGACTCTAAACTTTCTGATAAAATCACTGCGGCGCATTTGAGGGTTGGAGAGTTTTATAAAATATTTCTTAAATAACGGGGAATTAAAGAAGAATATAAATATTTTCTAAAGGTTGAAATGCTTTCCATTATCACTGGAAATAATCGCGTAGATAAAGCTTATGCGACTTGTGGAGATTAAAATGGTCGATGCTTTGCATTGAAATTGGTGATCAGACCACGGAACCCTTTCAATGTACGTGAGAATATACTCTTATTAATTTGTACTAAGGAGGCTGAAGATGATGCTTTAAATGGAAGCCGTGAAATTGGCAGATGATACAACTGTGCAAAAAAGGCTAGCGCCGAATGGGAACACTCATTAGTGTAGGTAGATTTAACAGGATAAATGGAGTGAACTGACTGCTCACTTCAGTTACCCGGGGAATTATGAAGGCATAAACGTTATAACAACAATATTCCATTTTTAAAATACATGAAAAAATGTATAAAACTAAGTAGTGCTCCATTCACAAATTTGCTCACGCAAAATTCGTGTGTGGTGTTAATCGATGCATTCATGGGATCGGATAATGTCAGGCGTATAATGAGTGCTATTGGCTATGAAGAATATGCAAACTATGATCAAGGGTTTCTAAATGGGGGGTTAGGGGGTCAGTTTTACTTTTTTGAGAGGACTCGGGAAATACTTTGACAAATAATTGCATAATTTAACACTCCTTTAAAATTAAATAAATGACTAAATAAAAACATAAAATCTCTTTATATCATGAAGGGGAAGAGGAGCATTTCGGTGAATATATTTAGCAACATTTCAATAACAACATAACTTGATTAAAGTTAACGAATCCTCGGTTATTCCTGAAAACTACGAACAATATTGTTTAAATGAGGGGGAGGGGGTCAGTTTTACATTTTTGAGAAAAAATAGCTTCGAATGCTGGAGCGTCGGGGTATTTTACAGAAGGCGTCATATTTTAAAGTTCGTGCCTGATGCGATTTCCTTCGGCTTTCATTTCACTTCATACACTTTATTTTTAGAAACTACGTAATTTTCTAATTATAAAAATATGACGCCTGAAATTTTACTTCTTTCCGTTATATGCCAATAAATAAAAAAGATGCTGTTAGCATCTGCTATCAGCGTGCATGCAGGCTTTGTCCTAGTAACCTTTGCCTCTTTACAACTGATAGTAATTTCACGCATGATTTTCAATAGAGTAACTGCTCTTGCGGCATCTCAAATTCAAGTCATCATGTAAATGTTTAATTTCTTTCTTGTTTAAAATTTTTCCATTATCACTGGAAATAGTCGCTTTGATAAAGCTCATGCAACTTGTGGAGATTTAAAGAGTTGGTGCTATACATTAAAATTGGTGATCAGACCACGGAACCTCTTTAATGTACACGAGAATATGCTCTTATTATTTTGTATTAACGAGGATTGAGATAATCATTGAGATTATCCAATAAATAAATAAGAAATTGTTTAAACATGCAAAATCATTTTCCAGACACTGATCACATTGCAATCTACAGGTAGAAATGTATTTCAACAAGGCTTCGACAAAATTAAATTTTAAGTTTATTATTATGTATATTGACTATTTAAACGTTGTATTAACATTTGACAATATTATTTCTCTACTTTTATTGAAATGCAATATACAATCAACATTTTACAGGATTTATATGAAAGTTTGCTAATCCGCCTAAATCATCTCGTGAGTGAATTTGATCGTCCGATAAATGTATTCACTGAAATGTTTATTCTCCACTTAAAGATAAAAAAAAATATTTTATTTTTCCTAATTTCCATTTATTAAATTTTAAATGAATGTTAAAGTAGGTAATTATTTTTCAAAAGAATTGCTTGAACCAGATTTGATTGCAGATATCTCAACGGTAGGCTAAGGTCATCAATCCGATGGTCAGCTAAAGGTGACATGTAATATCAGTTCAATTATGTGCATTCGAAATGCGTGTAAAATTTTATTTAATAAAAATTATTAAATCATCATACCAAATAACTTTGCAAGTTTCTATAACCTGAAAATGATAAATTTTTCATTGACAAATTGAAAATGGATTGCCCCGTAAACTGATACACTACAGGCTGATGATAAATTGCCCTCACAATTTCTATATTTCTTAAGACTATCCTCATTTCAAATTTGAATTGGGAGAATAAATTTCGCTTACCAGTTGATGTGGTGGCTGGAAATAGAGAAAATTTTGTGTCACTTGTTGACATTCAAAGGCATTTTACTATCAAAGCACTGCGTTTGCCACTGAAGATATTTCAAGGAAAACATAAAGGAAATGATAAATTTTGATTGACTACATCAGCAATATCAGAATACGTCACTTGAACAATGAATTTCAATTACTTTCAAATCAGTTTGACGTGGATGTTTGATTTTGTTATCAAAATGATAAAATTTTAAATTGATGTGTCACTTTGATAATTCAATCTGATACACCAGCACATTATTACTGATCTCATTGAACTCCCTTTCAATTTCACAATTAAATTTGTTCAACGCCTTAAAATGCTACAGCATTGGGTGGCGATATGCGCATAAATTTAAACAAATTCTTACTTTGCTCGCCTTGAATAGCTGAAAGAAAAATGAAAATGTTTATTTCAAAAGTGCGCAAGTTACAGGCACACAATAAAATTAATGCATGTACAAGTTTGAACAATTTAAACACTTCTGCATATCTAATCATCAGACTTACCGCAAGCTTTGACTTCCGGTGCTTCGCCTACAGTTTAACAATAAATCCTAAATATCGTCAAATTTTGGAAGCTTCCAAACAATCGTTTACCAGCGTACCCGAGTTAGTCCAATCAAGATGTACGGAAATTATATGAGAATATTGTCTCCAAGTGTACGTATCGTAATCTATATCGTCTGATTTGGAAAATGTTGCATTAAAAATTGTAAGACCGTTGACCTCGTCCACAGTCAGATTGGCTGAAGGAAGCAAATAGGAAATAAATCTACTGCATGAAAATAAACCATTATTCTAAATTTGTACACTTACCACATACACCCTTTTCTGGAATTGAATATTTCCAGTTACAAATTATTGAGTCGTCTCTATTAAGTAAAAGCTAAAACACATAAACGGATATATCACTGAGTGATAAGATGTTCAAATAATTCATATGGAAGTCTTTTACTGGCCAATGATTGCAAATTACCCCATTATAATCAGTCCCTTTCACTGCAAAAATTACATTCTCTTCAGTTTTGCCATGAAGAAATCGGTAGAGTGGAATCGATTTCTCCACGATTATCTCCCCTGAAATGCACATGAACATTGTTGAATGAAAGAATCAGACGTAAGTCTATCATACATTCAGTTTTGAATGCAATAATCTGAGCAAATTATGAATTAGGGTTTAGACAAAGTGTAAATTTAAATGCTCTTTCCTTACCATCCTTTGGAGTGGGGAATTTGCAATCTTTCGCAAAATAAACTGTGTACGAACTTTTTTAATTTATGAACTCTTACAAGTTATAATTCGAAACATCGCTGAAGGTGATAACGGTGCGGCCTAGGAGGAAGATGGAGCATTATAATTAATTGATTAAATTCTATTGAAATAAGAGTATAATTCAGCAATTTGTTTTCAACTACAAATCGAATTAGAACGTAACACCAAATGAATCTTTCCTTCATTTACCTGCCTGCACTTCACAAGGACTTCCAATAATACTGCCATTCAGAATGCAATTACCATTTTCGATGGTTAACAGTTCCACTCGTTTTGACCCTGATTTACGAAGATTCGCCCACTATGAAAATATAAAATAAATTCAACGGGTAACAAATAATTTAAATTACTTTGCTTGAAATTATGCAATAAAGATATCGTTTAAGTGTAATAAATTATTTAAATTTAATTACTGTCAGTGAACATATATGTTTGTTAATACTGAATATGAACATACCCATGAATGGGCCCATTTAAAGTACATTGGTCCAACTTTTCCAGAAGAGTTTGTAATAACTCGGGATCCTTAAACTTCCCCACTTTGGGCAACTGCAAAAATAATAACACAGACATGATTCATTGTTTAAACCCTCCCTCATTTCAATTCGGTATAAGAAATGTGCTTACAAATAGGGGAGAAATAACACATGAATAATAATGTAAATTGAATTTTCATTGCCAAACTGCGTGTTTATCCATATATGCGTGTATCTGTGTATGCATATTCTAATGTTCCAATTGGCTTTAATTTAATAACCAATAATCTGCAATAAAATAAAACATTCTCCTCATTAATACCATCTCATAATATTCCACATTACAAAACAGGCTTCATTCAATGAACGTATGCAAAAAATCTATGAAGGAAGCAGACTACTTCCAAGTAAAATATGCTTGAAATCATCTCCATAAAAGAGAGATTTAACGGAACGTGTAGAATTTGTTCTTGATTGCATAGAGTAGGCATGCAAAAGATGCAATAAATCGTTTCAAAAAAAATAATGTCCCCTGAAATTACAATTCGTCAATTCCTTTTAAACAAAAGCACCGTGGATGTGACCAATGCGAAAGGAATTTTTGCTGAAAGTCACTCCATAATTCGCATTTATTCTATTCATCGAGAGCAAGATACGCATGTGACGAATGCAAAAGTGCCTTACACAATAAAGTTGTCAAATTAGCCTCTACCATCTATGCTTGAGGTAAAAGGGTAAATGAACGGCGAACAAGTAGATTTCTCTCTGTTAAATTTAAACCTATTCAGGTCTGAAGGAAATTTTACCCATTAATTTCAATATTTCAACTTCTTCCCATGCCTCACAAGCGCCTTTTACGCCGTAAATCTGCAGTAAGTGCTCCTTTTCAACACAAGTTCTATTAGTTTCTGTGCCCGAATGCTTATCTCAGGGAAAATGGATGTGTGAAATGATGCATGAGAAGCGGCATACAATTCATTTACTTCGCCAAACGAACCTCAAATTTAAAGTCAATCATGCAAAAATAGTTCACGTTTTATTTTGATTAATATATGCTTCAAGAAAATGCTTTTTTCGATTTCTTCTCTAAAGGCGAAGAGTGATCGTGCAGGAACGATTCCCTCGGTGTCTATGGTGATGCCAAGAGCAATCGTTACCCAGCCGTTGATTTTCATCTTCCTTTCACTGGCTAGAGACGTGTTGCGCTGTCTTACGAGACCAATGTTTCCAAGTTAGACGCCTCGCCGTTGAGGGGACGTAATATATGGAGGTCGATTCCTCGTATAACATTACGATGACGATGTTTCTTACAAAATCCAAACAAGATGGTTGTGATTGCGGCTCATATCGAATGTTTACTGGTGCACACGCTCAATTTCACCCAAGAGTTGCGGATATGCAGTTAGAATCTGCTCCTCACGTTTACTTCTCACAATTTTATTGGCCGTTTTGGAGAATATTGCATTGATAGTTAATAGGGTGCTGGCTTCATCCATAGTCAGTTTGCCTAATGCGAACGAAATGAAACTATTATAAACAATGTTTCTTTCTGTGTTAACCTGCCTCCCTTCGCAAGAACTTCTAACAGTACCGCCCCCTCCCCTTCCCCCTCCCACAATTACAAGTAAGGTTTGTTAAAGCTTGCCCTTGATTGACAGACTCATGATAGTAATCAACAATATGAATACCAGGAAATGAGAGATCAAGCTAAGTAGTGCTTCAACATGAAATTTGCTCCCGCTATCTATGTGGATGGTGCATTGATGTATTCGGTGCATCGGATAATGTCGAATGCATTGCGGATGTCATTGGCTTTAAGAAATATGCAAGCAAAGACTAGGAATTTCTAAATAGAAAGAGCCGGTTTTTCCTTTTGGGAAAAATTATCTCCATACTATCAATAGTTGCTTTTATTTGGCCGTCTTAACTGTATAAGGTAATATAAGGTTAAAAAGAAATAGTCACAACCGAGTGATATGTAAACTCCATCGTTCGGATTCTTTCGTTGACTCATATATTTGTCCTAACAAATTTGTTCTTTGTATGGAAGAGATTGGTGGTAAATTTGTCGTCAACAATATATTTGATCGTGGAGAGGGGACATCTGCTTTTTCCTTTCACAGATTCCATTTCTTATTATTGATACCATAATGGTTTTAATGGGGAGAGTTATATCAAAAATGGTAGCTCTCATTGATTGCTTGCATCTGATTATGGGATCAAATGCATCTCGAGTTGTGGACCGCATGTCTAACTTATTAAGGTGATCAATAAAACTTTGCCATACGGGACCACCACTTACACTGAGCTATCGTTGTGTAATGCTCACATTGGTTACCTTCAAGGAAGTAATGGACGAAATCGGTAACGTGGGTGGGTGAGTGAGTGACGTAGAGCATTAATTAATTTGGCAGACTTGTTGTAGAAGATATAAATTCGGTGACAGCTACAAGATGTATTGGAGTAGCAAAAGAGTGCTTATTACCTTCGACGAAATGAGAGAATTCACATGATGTATTGAACTTCAGATGCTGCCAGAGAAATTAAATATTCACATAATGAATTGCATTTGAGATGCCGCAGGAGCAGTTACTGTATTGAAAATCATGCGTGAAATTCCCATCGCCTGTGCAGAGGCAAAAGTTCACTAGGAAAAAGCCTGCAGGCACGTTGTCATCAGATGCTTCAAAGTACATGAAGGAGAAATTAAATAAGAGAATATTAGGTGATATCACCCTCATCCACACGAATATTTCACTCAACTCATACCTGCCTTCAGAGGAATGCCCCATGTTATGGAATGTTTCAATAGGTGGTCTGCCAATATGACATTTTGAGAAAGGAGTCCTAAACCAAGTAAAGCCGACACATGAATATGTTGCTATGAAAAGGAAAAGAATAACTTGGGAAATCTAAACATCTTCGCATTAGGCAGGGATGACGCACATTTAATAATTTAAAAAAATTAAACAAACAAAATATCTAAAACTTTGTGCAATAATAACTACATGCAAATCATAATTTACAAATTATCATCATCCCATAAAAGATGGTGTCCTTATTTAGCCGTCTTAACTGTATAACTGTAACTTGAAATCAAAGTAAACGCAATCAAGTGGTACGTAAACTCCATCGTTCAGGTTCATTTGTCGACTTATTTATTTGTTCTAGCATTCGTCATATTGATGCGGATCTTGCATACGAAGAATAGAATAGAAGCAAATTTTAACATGACTTCCAACAACGTACTCCCACAGTCGGATAACTCTTAAAATATAATTTTCTACCTTAAAGAATCTCTTTAAAAATTGTTTCACAGTGGGCAAATCGTTGAAAGTGATAATGGGACAAGTCAACGGGATGGATTTATTCACTTAAGTCCCTGAAATTGATGACTGACAGGTCTGCATTAAATTTATTTCTGATATTTGCATTTATATGCATAATGGTATTGGACAATTTGTATAGAGGGAACATGTAGTATGATAGGCAGGAGTTCTGGTGCCAAAACCCCATTTTGAGGTTTGTGCAACTGGAAAGGTAGGAGCGTTGGTCATTCGAAGGACATAGAAAGCTATTTTATTAATCGGAGTTGATTTATTATACCTTCTCAGTGTTCAGAGTTGAAAAGGATTTAAACGTAATGACACATGTTTAGATGATGTACGGTTAGTATCATTATGCAACAGTAATCAAATTTTAAGCTGCTTATAACTTAGTTGGGAGAAAGTGAGATTCACTTCTTTTATTTAACATCCGACTGTGATGCAATGCTCTTTATTTTAAGCTAATTTTAATGAATTAATCTAAATGCAATTTGATCACAAAAGTAATTACCGAGTGCATTTTAAATCTACCTGTAGATGATATATTGAATAGGGTACCAAAAATACAGCTGGTATTTCTTCTCGAAGAGTAAAAAAAACAAGAAGCCAGGGCAAAGAAATCACGATTTTAGGAATAAAAGATCGGTGTTATTAAAGTGTCGCATATGCAATTGTTATGTGAAACGTAGGCAGTAAATTTAATGTGAGCCTTCTGCGAGAGAAGCAGAAGATCCTCATATCAAGCTAGTCAGAGTGTTGAATAACACAAAGCTCTAAAAACATCCTTTTCCTTAATTATAATCCAAAGCTTAATATCTGCCTGTCCTAGTGGCAGAAGCAGAAACGAACTCCGTTATCAGAAGAAATTATTAGCATTAGTGTGAATAAAGCAAACTGCAGAGCTGAATTATTACCTCTCAATCACTTCATTCTTTTCTGACATCGAGAAAATGACGATGATGAAACAATGAATTGGTGGTAATAAGAGCTCTCCAAGGTTGGCTCATTATCGTCACTACCTGTGCCATTGAAAATATCAATTGAGACGGAGGACAAGTGAAGTCGTCCAAATGTATCCCTCGGAAAGCCCAAGGTCTTTGAAATAATATCTAGTCGGTAAGTGCAGGAAGGAGGCAAATGCACATCTACGTATTGAGGTTGATGAAATTCTTCCAAAGTCTTAGCAAATTGCCTTTAAATATCGCCAAATTTTGAGAATCAATTCTGGTCTCAATTGGAAATGCGTGGAAATGAAAACTGCGTTGGATAAGGAGACATGAATTCAAAGCCAATTATAAGAAATCCGTTGGTTGACTGTTTAATAAGGCGTGATCGGATGTTTCGTTATTCACACAGTGTAGTTTGAAGGAGTTTCATTGCCTGAGACTCAAGCAGAAGCAAACCACTCACATGATTTCAATGCCTAGTGCATTTTCTCTGGTGCAAGGACGCATCTTAACGATTTTCAGGTGTTTTTGAGGAGGGTATTTACAATTTATCAATCTCGAATTCTGACGCAGTCCTTATCGCAAAATTATCCACCTCCAAACATTCCCTTATAAAGATAGGAGTAATTGAAGTGATTTTGTGTATTTCCTGTTGAACGGAAATAACTTCCTTGAATTCAACCAAACTGGGCATTGCTTATATTCACGTGTTTTATTTTCTATCAGCTTAGTTGCAAACTTAGGAAAGTCCCTCCATGAATTTAGTACTGTGATGAATTTTGAATTACTTGAAAATGCCGAAGTTTGGAATGAGATATCGAGTGGGGAGAGGTCTTCTTGAGCATAAGGATAAGCCAATGAAGGCTCATATCATCAAAATAAATGATGCTAATCTCACGTCATCCTGACATCTTTCATTGCGCACAAATCCTTTTCCGCTTTATTACATATTCGAAATTGCTCTTTCTAAAGTAACTGTGAATCAAGAAATGATTTGATACATCATACTCTCTTAGATTCCCCTCTTAGATTACACTGATCTATTAAACTTCATAATCCAACAATACAAAGGCAATGCTATTAAGTGAAGGTCCTAAGAAAATGATCAAATATACAGAGTTTGATGGATTTCTTTAAATTTTATCGTAAATTCAAATGTGAACAGTTGTGAGACAAAACCCATAAACTTGTCGCGTTTGATAAATCTCAAGCAGGATAGTCGGATGGCTGTTTAAATGAAGCTCAAATTCACTTTCATTTGATTTACATCTCATTTAGTACAATTTAGAGCAGTGAACTCACCATCTTAATCTCATAAGATCAATGAGGATTGAAGTTAGTTTATCTCGTACCACGTGTGATAGGAGTCTAGTGTTGAATGAGAGGCTAGGAGAAGAAAACGGAAATGTCGTGAATAAAGAGAGTGCTCATTTGGTGAAGAACAATGTTATAATGTATCTGATTCTAACAACTTTCAAAAACATGTCTCCTCAAGTTTTATTCAATTATTCCAATTTTAACTCACGCAGCACCACTGCGATGAATCCAAGAATTAAAATGGACGATAATGAGGTGGGTAATTTTGTGATGAAGACAACAATTCGTAGACGTATTTAGGAGGTTTAATAAAAGTAAAAGCCTACCTTTCTATTCAATTGTTAACCTTCCTTTTCGCATTGTACTGTTTTTTTGTTAAACTTTGAAAATTTGTCTTCTTCATTAGACGCACTAGTATTGCTGCATTGCATCTTTTATTGATTGGCCAAATAAGTCAGTTGTGCGTCACACAACTGGAGATCCATCTCCAGATTTCCATTTCATAACCAAGATGCTGGCATCCAATTACAGCTAACACCTCCGATGCAACTCTTGCAGTTTAAATCATCCTGACATCAATTTTACTAAATTTAATTTATAATAGGTAAAAGCAAATAGCCCCTGTTTATGATAAAAACAATTCCAGAAGATAAGTTGGCGGCCATTCTCCTCCATATAATATTAAATTTTTCTCGAACAAAAAATAAGTCGGCAAAAGAATCCGAACGATGGAGTTTGCGTATCATTCGGTTGTATCTCATTTGTTTCAACCTATATAAACTTATATAGTTGAGACGACTAAATACAAATATTATCCGTATTGAGATGATATTTTTCAAAATTATGACTTACACACAGTTATTATTGTACAATGTTTAAAAACATTTATGTATTTAATTTTTTCATCGTAAAATGGGCGAAAGCTTATTAACCACACCCGCCATGCTTGTTTAATGAAGAGTAAAGTATATTTAAACTTCACAACTTATTCTTTTCCTTTTCATAGCAACATATTCATATGTCTGCTTTACTTCTTTTAGGACTTCTTTCCCAAAATGTCTTATTGGCAGACCGCCAACTGAAGCCTGCCATGAGATGGGGCATTCGTCTACAGGCAGATAGGAATTGAGTGAAGTTTTCGTGTGAGTGAGGGTGATACCGCCTAATATTCTCTTATTTAATTACTTCAATATGTACGTTAAAGCTTCTGCTAACAGCGTTTATTCAGGCTTTGTACTAGAGAACTTTCGCATCTTCACAGCTTATTGGAATTTCACGCATGATTCTCAATAGTGTAACTGGTCTTGCGGCATCTCAAATCCAATTCATCATGCGAATATTCGATTTTTCTAGCAGCAACTGAAGTTCAATTCAATGCATAAATTCTCTCAATTTCGTCTAAAGTAATAAGCACTCTTTTGTTACTCAAGTACATCCGTAGCTGTCACAGAATTCATATTTTCTACAACAAGTCTGCCAAACTAATTAATGCTCTACGTCACTCACTCACCCACCCACGTTACCGATTTCGTCCATTACTTCCTTGAAGGTAACCAATGTGAGCATTACACAACGATAGCTCAGTGTAAGTGGTGGTCCCGTATGGCAAAGTTTTATTGATCACCTTAATAAGTTAGACATGCGGTCCACAACTCGAGATGCATTTGATCCCATAATCAGATGCAAGCAATCAATGAGAGCTACCATTTTTGATATAACTCTCCCCATTAAAACCATTATAGTATCAATAATAAGAAATGGAATCTGTGAAAGGAAAAAGCAGATGTCCCCTCTCCACGATCAAATATATTGTTGAGGACAAATTCAGGGCAAATCTCCTCCACATAAAATACAAATTTGCTAGAACAAATGAATAAGTCGACAAAAAAATCTGAACGACGGAGTTTACATGTCGTTCGGGTGGGTTTAATTTATTTTAACCTTATAAAGTTGCCATTATGGAGTTTGCGTATCGTTCGGTTGTATCTCATTTGTTTCAACCTATATAAACTTATATATATATATATATATATATAAATGTCAAAAATGTCAACAAACACCCTATTATAAATCGTAATTGCAGAGAGATGGAGACCAAATCTTGAGGAATCAAGGGAAGCAGCTCATCATGTCAGAAATTTGCCACAGATTTGAGGGGCTGATGTGGAGGCACTCGATCGAAACTATATAGATCGTATCACGCAATTTTCATAAGTGATTCTCTTTAAGAAAGTGTAAAAAGTCAAGGCCTTCTTTGCTTCTCTGTTATGAAATTATCTTGGAGTTTGATGAAATCCATCAAAGTGTGCAGAATTGATTTCTTTCTAAAGACCCTAACTTAATGACACTGCACTTTATAGACTGAATATCAAATTTAATAGATCAGTGCCAGGAAGTGAGAATAAAGTTTGTTAAGTGTATTAAATTCTATGTTTAAAGGTAGAGTCTAGGGGTTGAGCTGTTATATTTTTGCAATGGCGATTGAATGCAAACCCTGGACGGTAGGCAATTCGGCATTAAGTTTGCATAAATGTAATTTATTTTAGCTTCAGCTTTTAATAGTAAGAAGATAATTTTCCCCAAATGGAAAAACCGATTCTTTCTATTTAGAAATTCCTAGTCTTTGCTTGCATATTTCTCAAAGTCAATGACATCCGCTATGCACTCGACATTATTCGATGAAATTAATGCATCAATTAACGCCACCCACATTTATAGTGAGAGCGAATTTGATATTGGAGCACTACTTAGTTTGATGAATAGTTTCCCGGTATTCACAATGTTGAATACCAGTCTGAATACCAGTCGTGAGTCTGTACAATCAAAGAGAAGCTTCAATAATCGGTACTTGTAATTGGACTGTGGGTGGCTTTACTGTTGTAAGTTATTGTGAAGAGAGACAGGTTGAATCACAGGAAGAAACATCGTTTACTATGTTTTCATATCGCTTTCATTTGACAACCTGACTATGGTTGAAGCCAGTGCTCAAGTAATTTTCAATGAAATATTCTCCATAACCGCTAAAAAAATTACGAGATGTACACTTTGGGAACAGACTCCAACTGGATATTTGTAACTCTTGAGAGAAACTGCCCTTGTAAACCACTACACAACTGATATAAAAAGCAATCATGTTCATCTTGTTTGGGCTTTGTAAGAGAGATAGTCCTCGTAACATTATATAAGTAATCGACCTCCATATCATACGTCCCCTCAACTGTGAGACGTCCAACTTGGAAGCATTAGTCTCCTACGACAGTGCAACACGTCTCTAGCCAGTGAAAGGAAAATGAAAGTCAACGGCTCTGTAATGATTGCTCTTGGCATCACCATACACGCTGAGGGACTCGTCGTTGTATAGTAACACTTTGCTTTTAGAGAAGCAATGAAAGATTTCGGCCAGAGAGTTGAGTAACTGACATCAGCAAATGATTTGGTAAGCCTGTGACTCGAAACCCTTTTAAACAAATTTTGAAGCGTATATTTTTTCAAGTTGATGGAATTTTTAACAATATATACTTTAACAACATTTTCCTTACGAATTGACATGTGCATGATTTCTTAATGTTCTCTAGAGTGGATCAAATGAACGAAGTTTTAGTTTCCACTACCTAAGGTCACAATATTTGGACTTCATAATCGATTCAATTTGTTTCTGTGAGTAGGTAGCATTTTCAGATAAAGTAATGGTTGTTGTATTATTAGCTAATTTGCCAGTAGAAATAGTTGATCAGCTTACTATATAATTTGACGCCCATCTTGTTAGTGAATAGTATCATAGAACTTCCCTCGTGAGAGGTTTTAATTCTCCAGAACACTTAAGTAGTCAGACTTAACCAGAACGGTTGGCTATTCTATTCACTGTGTGGGCGCTGACGAGAATCGAGCCCGTGACTCGTAATAATGCAAGACTTTATTCACATGTTGAAAACCTCATCATTTCTGCATAAATAGCCATTGTTTAAGGAGTATTTCCCGAACCCTCCTCTTTTCAAATGCGGTGGTTATTTTTATCTGAAAATTTTGACTTTATATTTCAGAAGTGGTCAACTAATTGGACCAGCTAGATAAAGGCTTTCTAAATTAATAAAATTAATTAGATTTTGCATAAATTATTGTTTTTTGGCATAATTGTGAATGCTTGTTTGATCAGACGACACTTTAGTAGAAAAACAATGCCCGGAATACCAAACACACTTCAGAAAAAGAACTGGTCGAAATCAACTCAACACAGTCATTTTATATGACTTCCTTTACCCTCACAATTTATTATCATGTATAATGTTGTAATTGCCTGAGAAATACACGGCACTCAAAACTTGATGTAAATTTCTCATCAGGTGACATTATAACCTCCATAATCACATGTTTCATGAAATATATATATCCGTTGGCACATTTTACAGGAGGCGCTATTACTTTGAGGCTCATACTTGTTAATATCGCCCCCTGTGAGACATAATATCTCATTAGGTTTCACTTATTTTGGCATTTCAGATAACTAGCAATGAATTGCTCCATCATCGCCTTTTCTCACTCTCTTAAAGGAATGAGGTGGTTAGGAGGTAAACATTCAGTTCTGTAGTTTGCTTCCAATATGTTTTTTTTTAAACTGATGATAATAATTTCTATTAATAAGGGGATCTGTTTATCAACAAATTTTTATCTTTTTTTAAATTAATTCTATTTATAAAATTTAAAATTAAATAAATGGATTGCAGGAGTAGGTTTGAGAATTATTGCAATAAATATTATACTTATGAAAAGTCGAAACATTAATTAAATCGTTTTAGCAGATGTGAATTTTTTCTTCTAGACTGACAAACCGAGAAACATAGGCCTTTCGTTTTATCCATCCACGAACTCATTACTGTGATAAATTTGGAATTACCTGAAAATCTCAATGTTCAAAATGAGGTACCTAGTGATGAGAGGCCTTATTAAGCATAAGGAGAAGTCAATGAATGCTCATATGGACAAAATAGCAGAAATTTATTACATATTCGAAATTTGCACATCAAAGAGGAATCAACACCTTATTGCACTGATCAAATAAACCTAATATTCTGACAATAAAAAGGCAATGTTATTAAGTGAAGGCCATACGAAAGAAATCAATTATACAGACACTGATGGATTTCTTTGAACGCTAACATTAATTGAGATGTGAGACCTTGAGAGACAAAATCCACAAACTTGTTGCGTCTGATAAACCTCAAGCTGGATAGTCGTATGGCAGTTTAATTTACACCTCAATTGAATAAAAACTAATCAAGTAAATTTCAGTACAATTCTGAGCAGTGAACTTTCCATCTTACTCTCATAAGATAAATGAGGTTTTAAGGTAGTTAATCTTGTACCACGTGTGATAAGAGTCTATTGTTGATTGAAGAGCATGGAGAATGAAATGGAAAGGACGTGAACAAAGACAATGCTCTATTTGGTGAAGGGTAAAGTTTTAATAAACCTAAGTCTACCAAATTTTGAAAACGATCATTCTTGCTATTATGAACTTTCTTAAATTTTACTCATTTGTTCATACTTTGATCAACACAGCACCACTGTCATGAATCTAATCGTTAAAATGGATGATAATGAAATGAATAATTTTGCGATGCATAATTTTTTTATTTATGAAACATAAATCGTTAATACTTTTTTTCTATAAAGAATTCAAGAATCATTAGAAAGCCTACAAAGAGTAAGAAAAAAGCCAAGGAACTAAATACCACAAATATTGTAGTTTGAACATTAGCCCTCTTTCCCTATTGGGATGAACATTCAGTGGGTCGTAATTTGAAAAAAATAATTTTCTTTCATGATTTAACAGACAAAAACAGATTTCACTTTGACCAAAATTTTCCGACATTTCAGATGACCGCGCAAAATATTAATTGGTGGAGCCAACATCTGAATTTATAGGTAACAGCTTTCACTGGAGGCTGTGGGAAAAAAATATTTACTAATAATCAAATTAATAGTTCACTGTTAATAATTTATATTACTTACATATTTGTTTAAATGTACTAAATTACATGGTCACTATTTTGCGGAAGGATGACTGATCGCAGAAGTTTGCTTAAATGCTTCTAATCGTTGAGATATGATGATTGTGGCTATTTCAGAGGACTCATAGGTTATACCAACTACGAACTCAACAACAGGATCCTTGTCAATAAAAAGAGAAGGGTGGTGGAGGTTTTCATAAGTGCTGTTTTAGAATGACTTTAGCCCCTCAAAATGAGGTGTCAATAACACTATAACAGTCTCTGATTGGCGCTTTTGTCGAACGATGACAAGATACTTAGTCAAATGAAGATACATTCAACTGATGGTTCTCGGTGCCATTTACACAGATTATTTTGCACCTTTGGAATATAATACTGAACACTCCATCTCCAATTATCCAAGAGAACTTTTGATGATTTGAGTTTAGGATAAAAAATTCGATTCCTACGAATTACAAATAAGGAGTGTTGATTTGAAATAAAGTTATTTTCTTCAATTTTGCTGTTTGTCCTCTCATTTTGTCAATCACACCATTATAAATATCTCTCAGGTTTAAATCGAATATCTTTCGAATTAACGCTGTTTAATCTCGCAGCATCTATTAGAGAAAAACAAATCGAATCAGATACGAATACGAACTTTTACTTTCACATCTCGCCCTAACATATGCAATAAATCTATGAAGGAGGTAGGTTACTTCCATATAAACTATGCTTGGAATCATTTTCACAAAACAGAGATTCAACGGAACGCATAGACGCCGTTCCTAACTGCATAATATATGCATGCAGAAGACGTAACAACTCGTTTCCACACGAAAACGGCTCGCAAAATTACAAATAATCAAATCAATTTAAACAAAAACGCCATAGATTGGACTAACATGAAAGAAATTTTAGCTGGAAGTCACTTTATAATTCGCATTTATCCTAATAATCGAAAACAAGATCCACATCAGTGTGACGAATGCAAAAATTGCTTTACCCGACAAAGTTATCTCAGTAAGCGTCCATCGTCTTTGCATGAGATGAAAAGGCAAATAAATACTCTGTTTTTGATAAAGTTAAACCTCCGAATAAAATTGTATGAGGAAACACAAACATCATTTCAAAGATGATAGAGACGCTTTTAGGATGCTTGGTCATAGTCAAGACCCAGGTGAAAAATATGGACTTCTGAACCCTATATCAATATACATTTGGAAAGTAGTCAATAAATATTTGAATGCAACATATCTTTTCCTGCACGTCGTTGAACGCGATGATTTAAATAGTCAGGGTCTAATACCAGTTGATCTCCTTTATCAAAGAACATCGAAATATTTCCCTGTACATCAGTAAGTAAACAGAATTTTTAATTGTAGACTTGATTTTATTGGTTTGTTCAATTGTTTTATAGCACATTTATTATTGATATATTTGTATGATTCAACACAGTATTAAACAGATGACACAAAATCTTTTCAACTTCCAACGTCACTGAAAGAGTTCGTCTTCCTTTTGAGTAGATATAAGTAAAGCTTGGCTCATGCCACGCAAAATGAAAGAAGAAATTGAAATGAGAAGTAAAAATTTAAAGCCCAATAAAAGCAAAATATGGCCAATTGAAAATGGAGTTTTGAAGATGGTGGTAAGAAGCCGAAAAAATCAACCCATCAGAAGTGTTCCTTAATTTCGATATGTGCGATATTTACCGGCTACTACTACGTCGACTACCACTGGTGTCAATAAGCAAGTGCCCCACCACTCCTGCCCACCTGAACACTACTCGAGAAATAAACGTTGTCAATCAGGCGATATATTCATTTTTAAACTCATCAATGTGATGGCGATTTGCTTATATAATGTCTTTGCTGATTTGACTAATTGCTCTGAGGCAATGATGAAAAGCTAATCTGGTTCTCGCACAGGCCATCATACAGATGGTTTTTTCTGTTTAACCACCTTATACCAGTCATCTTCATCACTTTCATATTAGTTCTTACATTTATTCAAGCATTATACTCTCGCCAAATTAACCCCAACTTTCGCGTTCTCGAAACCTAAACATTTTGGACAGCGGTGTCAAATCGTTCAGTCTTTTACCACAAGTTTATATATATCAACTGAACGACTGAATGATGCATGATGGGATCACATTTTAGACGGCATCGCGTTCACCCACATGATACTTGCTCTCAAATCATGCCCGTATTTAGAAGAGTACCCCATCTTATGACATGTTTCATTTAGTGGACAATGGTAAACTATAATGACTAGGTTGCTCAAACAAATGCCATGCTATCCCTTAAATTGTGACATGTATCTCCACTGCTCAGGCATTTCAATGTGGCGTAAAATAAACTGTGCAAATATACGTTGGGCTGAAATCTTTTTTCTTGAAGTTGTTACCTTATTCAGGCTTAAATAAGACCATCTGGTTCGTGCAATATACGCAAATTCAACATCTTGATGAAATTGAGGCTGTCTTTGTAGAGTACTTACGTTATTCACTTACAAAGAAGCGACGGTCGTAATCTGGAACAGAAGGGAACGACTAAAAGCAGCAATTAAATAAGCAGATCTGATGTGGAAAAAATGAATTTGAGCATTGGGTATCAAATGAATGCTTACTATGTTTGACAGAAAGGAGAGAATTCACCTTATGAATTGGACTTCAGGTGCTGCAAGAGAAATAAAATATTCGCATGATGAATTGCATTTGAGTTGCTGCAAGAGCAATTACAGTATTGAGATTCATGCGTGAAATTCCAATAAGCTGTGAGGAGGCGAAGGTTCACAAAGACAAAGCCTGAATGTACGCTGTCAGTGGATGCTTCAAAGTACAGCCAGAAGAAATTAAATAAAAGAATATTAGGCGGTATCAACTTCACCCACACGAAAAACTCCAGTCAACTCATATCTGCCTGCAGACGAATGCCCCATCTCATGGCAGACTTCATTTGGCGGTCAGCCAATAAGACATTTTGGGAAAGAAGTAATAAAAGAAGTAAAGCAGAGAGGTGAATATGTTGCTATAAAAAAGAAAAGAATATGTTGTCAAGTCTAAATATACGATTTATCAATTTTGAATGTAGAGAGAGGTTTCATTTCAAAATTAATCATCCATTTGCCTTCCATTTTAACGTTTATATTCCTGGCAGTGTTTTCGTATTATTTGAAATTGGAACAAACGATTAAAATTTAAGGAAAACTACGATGACAAAATGATCGGCTACAAAAGTTGGCATTCTTAGATTTATTAAAGCATTACCCTACACCGACTGAAGCACTGTCTTTGTTCACGCCTTTTCCATTTCATTATCTAAATTCTTCAATCAACACTAGACTCTTATCAGACGTGGTACAAGACAAATTAACTTTAATCCTCAGTGATCTTATGAGACTAAGATAGTAAGTTCACTGGTCAAAATTTTACTAAAATTGATCTGGTTCATTTTCATTCAGTTGAGGTGTAAATGAAATGAAATTGAATTTGAGTTGCAACTAAACTGACATCCGACTATCCTACTTGAGGTTCATCAAACGTGACAAGTTTATGGATTTTGTCTCACAAGTCCTCACAACTAAATTTTTGATAACGTTCAAAGAAATCCATCAATGCCTGTATAATTGGCCTCTTTCTTAGGGCTTTCACCTAATAACGCAGCTTTTGTATTGTTGGAATATCAAGTTTAATTGATCAGTGTAATCTAAGAGGATAAGCTAAGTGAGTATGATGTATCAAGTCATTTGTTGAATCCCAGTTACTTTAGAAAGAGCGATTTTCAAATATGTAATGAAGCTGAAAAGGATTTGTGCCTAATGAGAGATGTCAGGTTGACGTGAGATTAGCATCATTTATTTTGCTGATATGAGCCACCACCACTTGTTAACTCATTCCGAACCTTGAGATTTTCAACTAACTGCAAATTTTTACAATAATGTGTTGCTGAAAGGATAAAACAAAAGGCACACTTTACCAAGTTTCTCAGTCCAGCAACTTATTTACAAGAAAAAATCTCACATAGGCTTAAGTGATTTTATTAATGTTTCGACTCTGCATAAATATAATATTTATTAAAATAATAAATGAAAACAAATTGCAGACCTAAAGCATTACATCGAAAAATAAATGAAGATTCACATTGAAAATTGACTAGCATTCAAGTAGAATCATTAAAATTTAGGGGGGTTAGAACGAGGTCACCAGGTGCCAAAGTGCCATTTCCACAATTTCGTTTCATTAAATGTGGTCTTTCTTGTAATGGGGAATATTATAAGGTGGTATTAATGAAGGGACTGTTCTATTTTATTTCAGATTATTGGTTATTGAATTAAAGCCAATTGGAATATTAGAATACGCACACGCACACACACATGTATATAGCAATTGTAAGCTTAACCCCGGAGTTTTGGAAAGATGATTCATTTGGCAATAATATTCATGTGCTGATTAACCTTTACCTGTGAGCATATTGCTTATTCTAAATCGAAACTATGGAGGGTTTAAACAAAGAATCACGTTTGTGTTATTTTTGCAGTTGCCGAAAGTGGGGAAGTTTTGGGATCCCGAGTTATTACAACCTCTTCTGGAAAAGTTGGACCAATGTACTTTAATTCGTCAGATAGTTTTGTACGTTTATTGTCTATATTTACATTTATCTACGTTCTCTTTATTGCATAATTTCAAGTTAATTAACATATATTAAATTTAATGTTATTTATTGAAATAATTTTTTTTCTCACAGCTGATGCATTTGGAAAAAACACGGTCAAGCAAATGGAAATACCTAAACATCAAAAATAGTGATTGCATTTTGAAAGGAAGTCCTTGTGATGTGCGGGCTAGTAAATGAAGGAAGGAATTATTTTGTGTTATGCTTAAATTTGATTTACGTTTGATCACAATTGTTGAAGTGAATCTTTATATCAATATGTATGCAGTCCAATACAATGCTTCGTCTTTTTCTAGACCGCACTATCATTACTTTCAGCGAAGTTTCCAATTATTACCGTTTAGAGCTTGAAAATTCAGGTCGGATATACACAGTTTATTTCGCAAAAGACTGCAAATTCTCCACTCCAAAGGATGGTAAGAAAAGAGCGTCTAAATTTGCACTTTGTCTTAAAATGATTTCACAATTCGCCTGAATTATTACATTCAACAATTGACTTATGTCTGATTCTTTCATTCAAAAATGGGCATATGCATTTCAGGGGAGATAATGCTGGAGAAATAGATTCCACTCTACCGATTTCTTGATGGCAAGACTGAAGAAAATGTAGTTTTTGCAATGAAAGGGACTGATTATAATTGGGTAATTTGAAATTATTGGCCAGGAAAAGACTTCCATACGTACTACTTGAACATCTCATCACTCAGTGATGTATCGATGTATGTGTTTTAGATTACATTTCATAAAGAAAACTCAACCGTCTGTGAGTAAAATAATTCAATCCCAGATACCGGTGTATGTGGTAAGTGCACAACAGTAGAATAACAGTTTATTTTTATGCAGCGGTTTTATTTCCACTTTTGTTTCTTTAGCCAATCTGATTGTGGATGAGGTCAACGGTCTAATAATTTTTAATGCAATGTTTTCCAAAACAGGCGATAAATATTGCAAAACGTTATTTTGGGAAGAAAAAATAATATAATTTCCGTAAATCTTGATTGGAGTAGCACGGGTGCACTAGTAAACGATTGTTTGGAAGCTTCCAAAATTTGACGATATCTAGGATTAATTGCTGAATTCTAGGCGAAGCACCCTAAGTCAAAGCTTGCGGTGAGTCTGATGATCAGATATGCAGAAGTGTTTAAATTGTTCAAAGTTGTACATGCATTAATTTTAATGTGTGCCTGTAATTCGCGCATTTTTGAAGTAATTTTTTTCATTTTTCTATTGGGTTTTCAGTATAAGCAGAATTTGTTTTAATTTATGCACTTTTCGCAGCCCAGACGTTGAAAAATTATTTGCAAAATTTAATAGAGAATTCATTAAAATTAATATGAATGTGCTGAATAATCACGCTGATTGATTAAAAACACATCGATTTTAAAAATATTTATTTTGATGTTCAAATTAATCATTCAATTCGAACTGAATCAATAGCATTTTTATCTCGTTTCCAATTACCTTATTTTGAAGTTCAAGCGAAATTAATTGCGGTTAAATAAGCTAACCTTTTAAAGTCCTGGAACCGTATATTTACAGACCATTTATGTCCATTTGCAAAGTTTCGTAGCAAACCAGAGTGCCTTGGTGGTAAAATGTATAAGGAAGTCAGCAATTGACACAAAAATTTGCTCAAGTTTTAGCCACCACTTCAAACGGTAAGCGAATGTTTTCTCCCAATTTAAATTTTAAATGGGGGTAGTCAAAATGGAGAAACTGTGAGGGCAATTTATTACCAACTTGTAATGTATCATATCAAGTATCAGTATAAGAAGCAACCCGTTTTCAAATTGTTAATAAAACATTTGTCACTTTTAGCCTTCAAAAAAGTTCAAAGTTATTTGGTATGATGATATGATAATAATAACATAATTTAATTAAAGTTAACGATTCCCTGAAATGCTTCGTTAATATGAACGATTTGACGTGTCACTTTTTAGTTGACCATCGGATTGATGAGCCTCGTCTGTCGTTGAGATATCTGCGAGCAAATATGGTTTGAGCAATTCTTCTGAAAGATAACTACCTATTTCGACATTCATTTAAAATTAAATAAATAAATAAAATTTACTATTGTCTTAAAGTGGAAAGTCAACATTTCTGTGATTACATTTATCATATGTCAATATATAGGTGTATTATATAATAGTAAATTAAAAATTTGTGTATAGTAAAACATTGCTAAAATAAATTTCTACCTGCAGACTGCATTTAGATTAATGTCTGGAAATGATATCGCATAGTTAAGTATTTTTTCTGCACTGGCCCTTCCTTTTCCTATAATCGTCCCGACCAATTAAAACTCGCATACGATTATATCCTTATGCGTGTCCTCACCCAAAGTGTCGATTATTAATAGCC
>CAADRB010000075.1:530028-548615 GCA_900708905.1 Hymenolepis diminuta | reverse complement strand
GTTCTGCAAGGGGATATCTAGTCTAATATTTTTGGGCTCCAAAATTTGTCCAACTTCAGATCGCTCACTTACGTGCATGTCAATGTTCTTGAATACCAAATAAGCAGTTATAAACACTTTCCAGAATAGTAACAGCCAAGCTTTCGACAGAGAAAGTCATTCCGATTTGTATCTGTTTGATAGTACCTGAACGTCCATATAAGCAAAGGAAATGGGATGCAATCATTTGCCAAGTATTATGAGTACTCAACAGTACGTTAGATAACGTTTCCATAAATTCAACTTTCTGCATCTTTGCCGTAGAAAGGTTTGTCTGGTTTTGTAGACCGTCAATTCCATTGCGAGATGAATTTCTGCATCCCCACTAAACAGACATGCAATTATTTTGACTAATGCCCTACTAACCATCAAATTCTCCCATCTTTGGTTGGTGGGAGATTTACTAAAAACTACAAATAATTAGTACGATTTCTCAAATTGCCATTTCTTCTTCCCAAATCTCCTGTAATAGTAAAACTGGCGGGAGTTTTTAATCCCGTTGTCCTCTCCCCCCCCCTCCCCTTCCTGTTGCTTTACTCTTACTAGAACAACCATCTACCCAATAAAATGAGATTCTAAAAATAGGCCAGTAAAGTTGCGTCGAAAAGTGCAGTTAGATAAGTTTTAAATGCTTCCTCAAAGCTCCAGCTAAATAAAATAGGGCTGTTTTAGTCAAAATTTTAAAAAGAGTTATCCAATATCATTTCTCTATTTTTATAATAAACCTCCAATATTCGACATTTTTCTCTACGAAGTATGGTGGATGCTAATGCAAATGGCACTGTTTAAACAGTACTACATCCCAACTTTCACGAGTCGATCACTTTCTTTCGTGACAAAGTTGATTATCTTCTTGTCTTGTGCCTCTTCGTATGGCTCCGTAAGCATGCAATTGGAGTAATATCCACCGGATTTGATATCAGGAGCCATCAGAGTGTAAAGAACTGCCTGACCAGCTTCCCAGTGAGTCTTGAAGAACATGCCGAATATCGAAGGAATAAATATCTAAAAAAGTACACTTAATTAAGTGGAGTTTTGTTTTCATTAAGTTAAGTGGTTAACTTTTGACGGTGGGTTTCAGTTGCTTCCGATTAATCCCACAGAATTACCTGTTAATGTCACTTTTCAGATTCTATCAAATTGTTTCAAACTTAATGACTCGATTGTTAGGGATAAGATTCGAAGGCTTACTTCTGCCGAAATTTCGGCCAATATTAGAAATGGCCAGAAAATTGATAACGTATTTCCCATTTTCGGTTAAAAAAGCCAATTAGAAGATATCTTCCTTCTAAATTGACAAACGCCTAAAATTCATTTTACCTTCATTAAAACTAAACTAATCGGTCATTTTACTACCTATTTATAAAAGTTCACATCCGTAACTAACTGACGTATAATGTAATGTAAAATGCACGAATGGTGACCTGTGATAATAGGAGAATGATTAAATTGTCTTTAATCATCCTCTATTCTTTATGCTTTATGCCAAGTTGGAAGAATTCACTGCGTCCTATGGCCTATTGCATTCTTTAATTAGCTTGAGATATTGAATTTCATGAAGTAAGCTCAAGCTTCTCTGTAGAACTGTCAGGCACTCCCAGTCGGTTTAGTTATCGCTTCCGTGACTCGAGTTTAGGTTGTTAAGTCGCATTATCCAACAAAACACCACTTTCCCCAACACCCTGATACCTACCCAACTGTTCATGTTATCTCTAGAAATACCTCTGCTCATTTCAATTACTCACCGCAATCACCAACACCTACTAATCACTGATTACCCCTTAGTCCTCCTCTCTCATTTCAAATATTTCTGAAAATAAGCCTTAATTATCCCAACCGTCTCTTTTGTCTATCTTGCCTTTGCGATGCAAATTGATACATATTGGAGGATTATAAAGCTCCACGAAAAGAAATCTTGATAACTAATAACCTACCTCGTCTAAAGATTCTTGCACTTTCTTCATTCTTCTTCTAACTAAAGCCATTTCCATTAATCTGCACCTATCTATTCATTTATCGTACCACCATGCCATTTCATGTCTGATAAACTCACCGTATTAAGCACTCAAATTATTAAAGGCAAGTAATCAAGGCATGTTATTATATCTTTCTTTTTCTTATTGACATATGTCTATTATGGCATAGATTAGACTACGAATTCACTTTTTACGATGGATGAATCTTTCTTACGTAAATGCATTGGTAGTATGAAGATCACTCTTACACCTACACGGAGTGGCTCTTTACATATTAAGGTTACAAAATAAGGGCCCTTCTGAAATGTTTCAAGCACTCATCTATAATATTTGAAATATAATAAATAATTACATTTAAGGACTTACTCCAAAATCAGGTAGAACATAACCTGGATTTACACTAAAAGGTATCACAGTCGTCTTCTCCAACTGCTTTGATAATATTACAGCATGTACAACGTTGGCTAGTTTCACTTGAGCAAATCCTTTGATTGAGTTGAAGCCATTGCGGTCAATAAAGAAACCGTGTTTTTCAAACTGAAGCAAGTTGGAAATATCGTGTTACTTGGAAGATTATGAGTAGGCTGGAGTGAGAAAGCAATTAACCTACAGAACCAGAGTAGTGCTCAGCAGAAGTGATGATCGCAACTCGAGCACCCGGTTGTGTCTTCTTCAGTAATGGAAGCAGTTCCTGTGTAAGGAGGTAATGAGATAGGTGCCCAATGCCCATTGTTGATTCGTAATGGTCTAATGTAACACTATAGGGACCATGGCTCATAGCTGCATTATTAATGAGGAAGTCTAATCGATTTGTCTTTTTCACGAACTCTGCTGCAAACTCCTTCACGGCTTTTAGAGAGTTCAGATGAATCGGTGTATAAATGAGCTAGAAGTTAAAGAGAAAACTGTGCATTAATTTATCTATCCCAGTTTTAGGAAACGAAAGGACAAACGAGCAGGCCATTCGAACACTGATAATTTAAACAAATTTGACAATAAATTAATGAATCTATGATTTCTAAGGTGATGGAAGGCAAGATCTGCAATACTTGTGGTCATAAGTTTAGAACCCAGACGTCTTCTTCCATGAATTCGTGTGGAGAAACAAGTCATGTCAAATTGTTCTTTCCTTCAAATTAAATGTGTATTTGCATCACGTTACTTTTTAAATCTTTACATATTATAACGCATGTTTAATTTGAAAGGTTTCACAGGATCATCAGTGAACGGAACTTCTCTATAATATTAAGTTGTTCAATTGGTACCTAAGGCATTTCTCTAGCGATAGTTAAAGGTAATGATACAAAAGCAAACGTAGAGCTACGTTTATTTATTTTTTTGTTTGTTTGTTTGTTTATTTATTTAAAGGTTCGCAAATCATAGTCATTATATGCATCGCACCTGCATCATTCCTTTTCACGGTTTAAATCTTGGTCACTGATTCAGCCTACTTATTAGACTGGGAATTGCCACAATCCACTTGAATAAGAGATGCTCTCTTTTAATGGAGACAATGCTTCTCTCAAGTATTATGTTTCAGACATCATTATACGCACTTTTCTTATTAGCAGAACAAGGGAATTTTGCATCTCTTATTTTCATACTGTTTTGAGCACCTTTCCTTCCATGAACAACTTCAAAAACATTATGCCACTACAGCTTAGGGCAATTATAAAGAAAGGAAATTAAAATGACCGCATCAATTGTTAATCAGAAGGTTAATTTATTTTATACGCTAAAGATTAATTTCGAGTAGAATGTTCTTAAGTTTGAAGTGATTGACCGTTACTAGGGTGTCTGAGTTCAAGTTTTCGATGGCTAGCTGATAACCAGAGTGCTATCATCAGCAAGATCTTTTCGTCATGCCTTCACCTGCATGTCCATCAAATTTTACAAGAGAGTCAAGTTATTGTTGGACAACACCCTCTTATTCGACTTACCTCTAAGCACCTAGTGGAATTCCCATTGTTTTAACCAATCTCATGGTCTTCGCCAACTCTAAGCTCATAAAACCTGATTCATGCATTCCGGTTTCCACCAGGCAGCTACCCGGCACTCTTCTCTCCAACTGCAACCAGCCAACTCCCACAGCTTGGTATCCCAGCCGGCTCCGCTTTATCTGCAATTTCTACTTCCAGCACTTCATCTACTTACTACCCTTGTAGCCCCTCTTTCCCCCTTCTCTGCTACCTTTCGTCAAAGTATCGTTCTTATAAAATCACTTCCCTTTTTCTTCAATCTGGGTAGCTTCATCATGTGATTCTAGTTTTATCTCGCAACAACTGATGAGTCTCTAGTTCTGTCTCTCATCAAGTAATAGACGGCTGAAAGATGACAAGTGGATGCATTCTTTCATAAATTTTTGAAATTTTTAAAAATTATATACTTATAATATTAAAATACAATCTGAATAACTCCCATCAATTAAATGGGAGAAAATTAAATGATCGTTTCGATTCCAGAGGTTACAAATGGTCAAAGTCGACCATTCCACAGATACGTGTGGTAATTATTCAGGGCTCTATGATCAGATGACAAGGTAAATGTTACGAGCATTGTGTCGCCTTCTCAAAATTATGCGCCTTCAAATGCCAAGATTTTTAAAATAGTTGGCGCTCCTATTATAAGCTGTCTGAATTCCTTCTTTCGTTAATTGTTTGCCGGCTATGCTCTAAGCTTAGATTTTGGTATTTATTCAAAGAGGAAAATACTGATCAATTAGTGCCATGCACCACTTTAAGGCAAACAGGTGCAAAGCATGCAAAATTGCAGCCCAAAATTGATTGGTTAGATGACTTTTTTCAACTTCAGAATTGGAGTGATTTTAAGACAATCTTTAGAAAGGAACAATCCATGGTTGTCCTTGAAAGTATGGGAAGAATTTGCCAAATTTATATTGAAAGTTTCAGAGGTTAATAAAGTGAGCATATTTGCTCGAGCCGTTTTCCATTTAAACAATTATTTGCGTATGGTAACACCGGTGTAAATTCTATTCTTCTGAGTAAGCTGCTTTGACGTTGTCTATCTCTTTCTCCATAGAATGTCTTGAAAACTAAATGGTCGTCACCTCTAGTCCAAATGAATTAGTGGGTCACCTGGACAAGTTGCGACCGATGAAAAGGGGAGCATCTTTGAATATTTCTGATTTCTTACTGGGTAAGATGTCAGTAAGCAATCAGTATAAGCAAAATTAGAGCAGGCTTTGAAAATAATATTTGCGTAACAATAGAATTCTAGAATTGAAGAGTCTCCATTTTTGCCTCGAGGTCTGAGTTTCTGTCTATTTGTTAATCTTGTAATATCCGCCTTTGTCTTATTATCTGTATCTCAGATATGTAAATAAAAGTATCCCATTGTATACAAGTCTTGCATTTTGGATTGTCGAAACACAATTTTAACTACTAAATACACTGTGTTGAATAGAATATTCATTTTAGCTTTGGAAAAAATTAGAACCTTAAAGAAATATAATTACAAACTTTAAAAATCACGTCAAGAGTTTTCAATCCTCTATTTTAGCTACCCTGATAGTCAGATAGAAAATAAGCACTCTAAACATGTTCCGATTTGATACTTTGAATTTTGTGTATTAAGCTCCATCATTAACTTAAGACACTGTTTTTCTTTATAAATTTCAGTTTTATGATTATTAGGTGGGATTTTGACACAACTCACTTGAGATTCCTTCACCGGAGTTAGATCTCTCAGTACCCGCTCATCAGCAAAATCGAATTTCGTGCGTTCGCCTGCCTGACCATACAGACGAAGAATAGTTTCCTTTATGGTATTAAAATGTTTCGCCGACTGACATCCAATATAAACCGTGGCGCCTCTTCGAGCTAATTCTGCGGCTACTTCGACACCCATGAATGAGGGACCATCAGTCACGAGAGCTACCTTGCCATCAAGTCGTCCCCGAATGTGACACAGACACGATTGTGGCCAGTAGCGCATCAGAAGTCCAATTCCAAAGGCGAGGAGAAAAATGACGACTGCTAGGGTACGCATGACAATCTACTGAATGCTCGAAGTGGCTTTTGTAAAAGCGTCTCTGCTTTTGCTCACATTAGTTTGTAAATTGCAGAAGCGAGCCGAAGTAATGTTGTAGCAATTGGTTTCACACATTCTTTGACAACGTGTTTCTGTGATTTTTTTTGTGTGCACTAATGTGAGTGGTAGATTTTATTGGTTAAGTTGTTCTGTGCTTGTGTGAAAACTTATCTTAAACAATCTGGATAAAACAGTAAATGCGTAGTTTCTTTCTTCATGTTAGTGACTTGAGGTATAAAAACTATTATACTTATTGTTAAATATACTATTTTCCCTTAATAATTGACCTTTCACTCATTTTTACTACGAAATGTGCGTGATTGACAGATCTTCCTAAGTGGCCTCCTCGAAATTTATCCCTTTTAATAATATAGTAATTAGAAAATAGCAGAGGGTGTCTTAGCAAACTTGTATTGCTTTATATAGTACGTGCACCCACAAACGCGTATAAGTAATACAATCGTTGTTGCGATACTTTCAGCAGAACTAGAGACAAAACAGAACTCGCCTGAAGATAAGGATGTAGATCAAGATCTTACAGATTTTTGGGTCCAGGGTTTCATTTGGCACTGACAGAAAATGAGTGCGAGAGTAAGAATAAATGTGCAAAGTGAGAGTGTTAACCGTGTTATCATACAAAGCCAAATTGATTTTCTGCAGATATTTGTTTGATAAGGGACTTTAAAATGCATAATCACATCACGGTAAGGACAATGGAAGAAGGACTTACTGTTACTGTGTGATGTTCTCAGCCTTCTTCTCAATGGCTGGACCTTACATGGTTTGCATTATATAGTCAACAGGGGAGTTCAATACGCATGGGCGTTGGTTGCGATATGCAAGTCAAATAAGGCATGAAAAGGTTTGATTAAATGCAAGAGAACAAACTGGTAGAACAATAGCAAACGGCTAAGAACTATCCATAGCTAGGGTCATAAAGTCTAAACGGATAGAAGACAGACACCTCAATTACACATCGTCCAAATCTGAACATATGAAGTAGTAACATATGCTGCAAAAGTATTTAAGGCCAACTAATACCAGGGTATTCCGGTAGGTCTAAGTAGTGGCAAGCATGTAAATCCGCCTGCATATTTATAGGGAAGTCAAAGCCTTGGATTCTATCCTGGTTTTATAGGATGGAAGTGAGCGGATCATCAATAACTGTTTATTTGTGAACAGTTTTTCATTCGCATACTTGGATACGTCTTTGCAATACAGTTGATACATACTGTTACACATAAGAAAATGATATTCTTTCCAAAATAATTCTTATATGTTAGATTCTTTGTTTGCCGCCTCTTAATTCGTGCTTCTTTTAATTCTCTTTTATTCGAATGAATTTACTTACATCACGGTTGTAAACGGCGGATAACATAAATCGACCTACGCAAACGTGTGTCTTATCTCGTGTTATAACGTTAAGAAGATCTATCGGGGTCACATCGGTCGAATAGATGGAATAAGTCAAGTCACTCATGTCGTCAGATCAGTTCGGAGGTGGCAGGCAAGCCACTCCCAATTTATCAATTAGTAAATTAGATTTATACACAAAACATTACTTCGTTGGACGTCAGTCATGTCTCGTTGTCGGAGTCTCGGTGTGATAATCGACATCTGTTTAGGTATCTATGCGCAAACATGTAAACACACAGCGGGACCGCCTGTGAGCACAGTACTGGAGATCTTATCGCCAGTCTCTAATCATCTCTAATCGCTAGGTGATGATAGACATCTACTGGCTATAGCATTTTGATATAGTGGTTTGGGTCGTTTTGTATTGTGGTGTTGTTGGGTCGTATTTGTAACTAGTGCAATGTCTTAGATAATCTAAGAATCGGTTACGGGATCTCACAGAGAAGCGCGGATTACAATAGCTTGGCGACGCAGTTATCGAATTACGCGGATATGGAAGTCCCAATATCTTCAATCGTAGGAAGTGCCTTCATCCAGGTGAATTTCTCAACGTCAACTAAGAATCCCAAAGACTACCTGAAAAGTGTAGGTACATTTCATCATAACCCTCTTATAGATGAAACTGTTGCAACATGGTATACTCAACATCGTGATATCTATAAGAACATCATGGCAAGTCTTCCCCATGCCACTCGAATAACCATGCTGCTTCCTGAATTTAACAGAAGTGACCACTACCTATGTTCGTCCTACTTTCAACCGATGGATCATGCCGATCTATCCTGTGAAAAGATTATTAGCAAATTAGGTTCGGTCGTTGGTGTCAACAACTATCTCTTCAACTTGACCATAGGTGGAGATGAAAGTGTTCACTCTCATGTACGTATCGTTAACCGACTTTGCACTAGTTTCCGATTTGGTTCTCTCGATGAAAACCAATTCAGATGTCTCGTTTTCATTCTTGGTCTTCGGTCTCCTTGCCATGCTAAGATTCAACTCAGACTTCCGTTCCTCTCCACAGCTAAATGAGAACTTCCTTGTGCGATTTCCACTTGTCTTTTTAGTCTATTTTTCCTATTTCCATTTAATATTTTATTTGTGCCTATAAAACTCTGCGTTCTACAAGATCTAAAGCTAAATGACATTCGCTCGTTTAAAATTTTAATTTCATTTATGAGAACAGATTTGATTCAACATGCCATCCACTTGTGTCCCTTGTCTATGGCAACAAAGGGAAAATGACAGTTGACCCTTGCTTTAGTATAGCATAGTAACATAATTCATTAAATTAACCTGGATTATCCCTATCCATACATTGCTGGCTACAATGGATTATGCACTTTTTACAAATCATCAGCGATTTCGCCTCACAGAAGATGGACAAGTAATCTGTCAACAATCCCAGTCAAAGGAATCAATACATTTCAGTCTTACTTTACACAAACAACAATTCACACGTAACTGACCATTCGAATATTCTAATTAAATTATCTTTTGTAGACATTGTCTGGACCCAGAAATGCTTTGAAATAGTTTCATCCTGCTTAACTCATCTACAGTGACTATGAAAGCAGTTGTCATTTTGATAGCATGGGAGAGAATTTTCAGCTTTACGACGCACACTACCTTTAAAACGGATTCCTTAAAAGTCATCAAAAATGTATTTGTTTCCTTAAATTGGATGAAGCAGACACTGAGCCTGAATCATTGTCATTAAAGTGTGAGTTAATCCATTACGGAACCTGAATGGGAGATGAAAGGCACAATCAGCATAATTGAACTGTTTCAAACAAAAATCATAATTGTGTCTAAATTACGTTTAAAATATTGTGATAAATATATTATACAATCCAATTCATTTGTACAAATTAGGGATGAACATTTTGTTGAGTAAATTAGTACTGTAAATTTTTAAGCAGCATTATTATTTATGTTAACACTACAAATGTACTTGCAAGAACACAGTACCAGTAAGTTAGGTATATGAAATCGTTATGATCAGCTCTTCTCTCTAGGATACCGTAGCCGGCTCTTAGATTCCTTGAGAAATTGTCCTAGTTGTAAATACAGCCTGATGACACCACAATACGAAACGACCCATGACAACGAACCATGACTAAAAATGACGCACGTTTTCGTGTCGGCAGGCCAAGTTATATTAAGTAGTATTTACAACCGCAGTGTAGATAAATTCATTTGAATAAAAAGAAATATAAAATAATGTGTATCAAAAGGTAAAATATAAAGAAACCTCCGCATGAGAGTTGTTTTAAGTAAAAAAATATTGTCTTATATTTCGCAAAATTTTCCAGATACATATTCACTACGCATACTCTAAAATATATTAGAAAAATTGTTTGCGCTTATTACGTGCCTCCGATCTAGTTTTATTTTCTGAGATTCATTTTCATAATTTAAATTATTCGAATAATATTTGGTGCCATACCGTGCTCGATATCCTTAATTAATAACAGATTTTGAATAAGTGTGCAGTGTGTAATTTTTTAATGATGTTAACTTTGTATATCTGAAACTCCCTTTTAATGTACAACATTCATTGTTATTTGCTTGCGGTCATCCACGCGTGAATTCAAATTTCATTATTTTCTGTTCTGGGATGGGGATTTTGCGTTTCCTTGGATTTAGTACATCGGAAAATACCAAAACTAATCTTATTATTACTGGTCCTCCTGGATGTGGAAAGGGTACTCAGGTAAGAAATTTCATTCAGCTAATTTTAAGGCTCCTCGCCTCGTCGAAAAATATGAGGTTTGTCACTTGTCAACCGGTGACATGCTAAGGGCTGCCGTAAGCTCAGGCTCAAAAATGGGTATGACCGTCAAGAAAATCATGGAGGAGGGTCGTTTGGTTCCTGATGATGTTGTGTGCAACTTAATCGATGAAAGGTTGGACAGCCCTGAATGCAGAAAAGGTTTTCTTCTTGATGGATTTCCTAGAACACTTCCTCAAGCAGAAAAAGTGGGTTGAAAATTTTCATTTATATTATTTGTTTAGCTTGATGAGCTCTTAGAACGAAGGAAGGATAAACTTACCGCTGTCGTTGAACTTCAAGTTCCGGATGATATGCTCATTACTCGCATTTGCGGTCGTCTTGTGCATTTAGCCAGTGGTAGATCCTATCACGAAGTCTTCAATCCGCCCAAAGTCCCCATGACTGACGATGTAAACTTAATATCACGTTTCAATGCCTTGTCACTTTTTAGATAACTGGTGAAAAATTGGTCCGTAGATCAGATGATACCAGGGAAACTCTCGTGCAACGTCTCTCAAGCTACCACACACTGACCCAACCTCTGTTAAATTTCTACCATAAGAGGGATCTACTTCTTACTATTGATGGCTCGCATGGAATGGATGAAATCTTCCGAAAAATTACTGAAGGAATTGATGAAATGAAATTAAAATCTCGCAATTAATAATATAACTTTTTTGTAGTTTTAAATTTTGACTGCTAAGGATGTTGAGGTGTGGGTTTTTTGGGGTCGTACCTCATCTTTTGTCTCAAATTATATTTTATATCCGTTTTTGAATCTGTGGTATTCTCTCGATGAACTTTAACGTACTCCTCAATTTCGCACCATTGCTCGCGACACGCGTGCGTTTAAAGATCATATATTGTAAAAGAATAATTGATCAGCTGAATTCAGATGAATTATTCTCATAAAACTTTCTTGTCCCCGATAGTTCGACAAATTATTTAAATTATTTAGACTTGCATCCGGTACTACTTCAGAAATCTATTTTATATGGCTAAAATCCAGAATCTTGCCACCTTTTAATCGCAAACTCTTTCTTATATCGAGTTTTAGATAGTTTCACGGACTTTATCTTTGGTGATGTTATAAAAATACCGTTCTGTGTATTTAATTATCTTTCATGCTATCCAAGCTTACTTTTTTTCTGAATCTAGGCTCGGTGCACGTATTGAGCTTCATTGCTTTCCATGAGCACATAGTTGACACATGTGAAATCCTCCCTAAAACGTCTTTCGATTGGGAAATGATTTAATGGTAGTCTTTTGCACTCTTCTATTTCTTGATAGGTTACCTTAATTAAGCCCTACTCACAGAAGAATTTGAAAAATTGAGATTTTCTGGGTGCTCTTATTTTACAAATCTTGAAGTCCATTCTCTTTTGATTCTTGTTACAAACCTGTGTAGATCATCCTTTCTATTATTCTGATTACTGAATGCGTATAGGCTAATTTCATTTCCAGTCTTTCGTCATTAGTTTTACGCGTCTTGGCCCTTCCGCTTTCAAAATTTGGTGGCTCAGTTATCAGCTATTCAGTATCTTAACTTAAATCAAAAATATAATAATCCTCTCGTAAATTGTTCTGTTTACGTTTGACAGGCCAGTTAAGAATTTATTCCCTCATTTGAATGTTTACCTGAAAGTGGAGCCAAACTTGGTTCTAGTGGGTTTTTAATTCGACTTTGGCGTAGAGAGCAGCCAGGTTAGCTCCTCACCCTCTTCCTTTGTTCTCCGTTAATGGAGTTTGGCGCACTAAAACGAGGGTGTCTCGTATTTGCTTGGTTCTCGAGAGAGATTATTGGTTTTCACTTGACGCGAATGCTTACGTGAGCAAGAGAATTTCAGCTGCGCTGCATATTGTATTATTTTTATTACCTCCTTTTGAATTCATTATCAAGTGCAATGATACAGAGCAGGTGCTTGGATTCACTCGGGGATTGTTCATATTTTCAGTTATGCTTAGTTTTATTCGAAAAGAAATTGAGTTAAAAGGTCAGTCATCCTCTTCCCAGTATCCCTCTCCATTAAAGAATTTGCGTTCTATTAATCCTAAATCAATTTGAGGTAGGTAATGAGTGACAACTTGAATCCTAAGAGTTTTGAAAAGGAATAGAGCTGATCAGAATACAAGAAAGGTACGATTGCTGTTCACTAATAGATGAATTCCTACGTGGTAAACTCAGGTCGAGAATAATACTTGAGCACAGATAACAGTGCGAGTGTGTTTGACTAAAATGATGACTCAACTAAGGATGCAAATGGATTAAAAATGTAACCAATCGTAAAGGCATGCCGTCTTCATGAAACTACGAGGTCCTCTAAGAGGTATACTTAAATGTAGTTCCTAAATTATCACTAGTTCTTGTCATTATAACAACTTCTTCGGAAGTTCATTCAAGCTAGGCTTCGACATACTTTTTCACGAAACTTCAAGGCTAACAGGATGCAACAGCTCTTTTCAAATCAGAAGACCATTGCTAGAGTAAGAGCAGAAAGTATTATGAACCACTATAAGCCACTCTCATTTTCTATTTTTACAGAAAAAGCGGATTAGTAATTAAATTACTTGACTTTAAAATGTTGAAGTTACTTTTCAATCACACGGTAGATCTTAGAGTATCACTTAATAGCGGATTTCCTCTTATTACGTGGAATTTAGGCGTTAAATAGTTTGTTTGTGTTCAATAATTATTGTATTACGTTACCCGCTTTTTTCACTATTTTCTCATACGCAAAGCCATCCAATCAGGAAAATACGGTCTATCTTAAAGTTAATTAACCATCTCATGCTACACATTATTGAGGAAGGGGAGAAAAATGTGAGATTAGAAATTGAATAAACAGCATTCTTACTCAGCAAACAAAGATCAATTCAAACAACGTAAGATATGCACGTATGGGAAAAGACCGGTTTGTACTTCAGTAATGTCTAAGTTTATTATTTTGTTGCCAAGATCAGAACATGTTGGTATCGGGTCTTATGGCGTGTGCTAGTAATCGATGAGCCATGCTATTTGGAATTTCAATACAAACAGTTTTGTCCTCAAAAGCGGTTTTAAGACATGTACCGTCAAACTGATCACACTTTTAGAAAAATATATGTTAGTGTCTGTCTCTTAGACAAGATTGAACAACAGTTAGTCAATAAGAGTGAAAGTAGATCAACTCAATGAATCAAACCCTTATGTTCATTTATCTGTTAAGTGGTTAAAAATCGGTCAGTTTTTATTGAAAATAGTTGACAATAATAACTATTTTATAACAAAAAAAACCAATGAAGGACATTTCTCGTTGTAAGACATATGCCTTCAAAATAACGTTAGGGCTGGTTTACATAGTTAAATACGTACGTATACTCCAGCATAGTGACAAAGAAAACACTGCCTAATAACAGTTATTGATAATCATATCAAAAGCGGAAATGAAATCTTGATTGGATTTCCTATCAAACTTTTTACGGCTCCAATAGTATAGCACAAGATCCCATAAAATAAGAAACGATAAAATCCTTCTACCAGGAAAAGAGAATGACGACCGGGAAAGTTTGGAATTCAGATGATTTAGAGTTCTTCTGACTTCTTCTCCTCTCTTTCAATTTCCATAAACTCAACACTACCATATTGTTCTAGATATTTTGAAACCAGTTGAAGATTTGTTTGCTTAATCATAATATGTAGGATGGATGAGAAGTAACATCCTACTGCACTTGTACACTCGATCCTCCATGACAGAATGCGTTACCTTGTGTTCTGATCGGCACTTTGTATCTATCACATTCCTTCAGTAGACGTCAGGTTTTACGCCATGAAGTAGATCTTATCCAACTCCATTGTTATACAGCTTCAATGCTTCTCTTAATCGCTTATTTACTGCGTTTCATTTAATGAGCGCATGTAAAATAAATTTCATCACAAAATAGATACATTAATGGATATTAATTTCAAACTGATGAAAATCATCTTTCCTACGCAAGAAGAAACAGATAAGAGGTCATGTCAATTTAGTAGAAAGGGCTGGTTACCTTGTGATAGCGTCATATGAATCCATGTTTTTCTGGTGGTTGTTCTAATCATTCTGCTCACAAATGATCTTAAATTTTTCTTAGTTTCACACATAATACTGTTTATGCTTGTCTGTTTATTCGCCATTTATAACAAAAGAAACTTAAGGGTTGTTAGGATGTAACATTTGAAGGATTCTCGTTCTCAGTTGCCTTTAATGCTGAACAAAAGATTATCTGTCCCTTCCCCAGTCAATCTACCCCAGATATGAGAAAGTCTTCCCTCAATTGATTAAATAAAAATTTTTATTTATAAAAAATATACACCATACTATTTGGAAAGACGAATGCACAGTTATAACTGTGTGGGTTCAGTTTAGGGGAAGGTTAAGGAAATTAGGTCAATAAGAATCAAGTTTATTACCTCTTCACTTTTCAGCTCGGGTGAATGTGTTGTTGTTTTTATTTCAAAAGTTATTATGAAGAAACTCGTATTGAATCTAATTTAAATATTGAGGATAACTTAATTTCGTTCACTCTTGTCTTTTGTAAGGCTTAAAGCAACCGGAAATTTAACACTAGAAGTCCATGTTAGTCGTTGAGCTTGAGAAACGGTAATCCTATTGACAGTGGATTTTGTTCTATGAATATTAGCATGCTGTTAACAGGTTCGCACTTCACTGTTTTCGCTCGAATTCCCTTGAGGTGGGGGATTTACGCTTTTAGGAATAATATCATTGTGTAACTCAAGAATAATTTTTCAGCGGTCACTTATATCACATAAAACAGTTAAATGAGGTTCAAAATCCACCAACAAAGACCATTCGATGATCATCTACACGGCTTTACTCTGAGGTTAGTAATGAATTAATTTACTCTGCGCACAAGGATGTCTGGAATAGTGAGTCAATCTAATTTCGGACCATTTAAAATAAATCATCGTAAGAGGACATAGACAGCAATCTACTTACAGATATGTTTTTAACTGCTGATAATGTGCACGCCTGATATGTCAAAGATCATGAGATCGAAGCCCATTGGTGCACCTTCAGTGATTAGGTTGACTGACTATACTTCTGTTCAACATGTCCTTCCTTCGATAGACTTAAGAATTATAGAAAATACCTATCTGATTTTGGCTATTAGTATGTGGATAACTACGATTAACCTCAATCATCTTGAGCTCCAAAACTATATAAAGAAATGAGCTAGTATCGAATTTATTCTAAGTACTACACCTTCATTCTAAGGCAAGATCGGTAGTCTAAACAAGTCTTCATTAAGGAACATCTTATGTGTGAAAAATAGTAGGAAGGATCAAGAAACATATATAGTACAAAGAGTGAGAGGAATCGACCATTTTGTCCTGACCACGATCTTCTGATGTTAATTATATCTCGGCATGCTGGCTTCCCCATTAGTCCACGCCCTGCGTCCATATTACCTACGTGACGGCATGCGCCTGTTTAGATCAACAAGATCGTGAACCCACCTCTAATTCTTCAATAGCAGCGAGCTTATGGCTTACATCCAGCATTTTAAGAGTAAACAAGGAAATAACCTTTACAAACAGCAAAACCCTAAATCCTACTGATCTTTCATTAGTCGGAATAAATTAATCTAACTCTTATCAAAATAAAACGATCTGCGAAAGTGGTCTGTACCTGTACCAACTTAACGCTTTCTAGGTCAATTAGCGGTGTACGTGGCAAAGAAAAAAATTCCAAGCTAAAATCAAACTTAATGGATTTGAGGTTGTCGAATCGAAAGAGTATGAAGATTAAAAGGTAACAAATCACCATCAAAAATAATTTAAATTTTCAAGTTTGAAGTATTCAATTTGTCTCTGTAAAATTGGCAGTTGTATATATGCCCTAATTAAACCTGGATACAATAGTTTGCAAATCATTTAGCCAGTTACAACAATCTTTAAAACATTCATAGCTGCCGCTCCTTGGGTTCCTCTACAAAATTAAGAAGAATTATAACACAAAAAATTCACTTTGACTATCGGACATCCAAACTAAAAAGGGAAATCTATGAAAAAACTAGTCCCCATTTTCTACATATCGAAAACTACGAATTCATTCAGCAAACCATACCTTTGTATACGAGTTTTAAGTAGCCAAATCAATCCATACCATTGAGCACCTATAAAGTTAAAAAACTAGAATATCGGAAAGTTACAGAGATTAAGGTGTTTATTACTGTTACGTATAGTGGACAAAAGAGAGAGAACAAATATAAGTACATGTGGCTAATTGAATCGCGAGGCACACCTGAGATAAACTGGAAAACGCTCTCACAATAAAGCAAAGTGGCGCCATGTAACACTTCTGTTAACCGACAATAAGAGTATTTTCATCTACAAATCTGTAACTCGGTACTTCCATATTCGTCGGGGCTGGACCTTTTCTTATGCGGCCGGAAAAATCGAAATGACTACCATGACAAGGACAATAGTACCCACCAAATTCTCCTGCGTCAGCGATCGGAACACAACCTGAATTGAGGAAAAAGGCAGAAATAAAGCCAGTTATGTCGATTTCACAATAAAAATGATCTAATCAACTTACCTAAGTGGGTGCAAATACCCACACACACCAGCCATTTTGGGTTTTGTACCCTTTGTTCGTCTGTTTCAGGATCACGTAGATCCGAAAGAGGCACTTGGCGTTCGTTTTCAATCATTGCTTGAGTTCTGTGTCGAATGAAGAGAGGTTTGTTTCTCCATTTAATGACAACATTTTTGCCCTCTGGGATAGTAGCAAGGTTTACTTCCACATTAGCTGAAGCCAAGGTAGACGCGGAAGGCCCTAGTGCCTGAACTAGGGTCTTCACGGCATATTTGGCTGATGTAGTGGCCAAAACAGTGCCAGCTGAATAAATAATATTAATCATCAATTCATTAGGCTGTCCTTACCGAAGGCGATAGTGTAGGTAAAGATCTTTCGGTCGACTTCGGTTTTAGCAGAAACAGCCTTCGGATCCTTGGTTAAATCCAAACGATACTCATCAAAACTTGGAACGTTCGTGACATCAGTGTGCAAGAATCTGATACTCTGAGATCCTAAATACTTAATAACATAAAAATTAGCATACGCCCTATAGCACAAGACACCATCATCCCATTGGAAGTCAAAAGTGGAGAACCATGGCCACGGCAGCTAAGAAGCCGAGGGATAGTTGGAAGGAGACTTTTTTGTTTTTCACTTAGACTTTTGGGTTGACCAGTGCTTAACGCAAGCGGTACAGACTTCACAGAAGCAATAACTCGCGGTTGAAAAGCCAGCCTTGCCGCCATTTTCGAAATAAAAGGGATGCTTTAAGGAGGCGGATTCACAATATAAGGACAACAAAAAATCCCCAATGTAAAGAAGGGTTGAAAGGAAGTCATTTGAACTAAAACTCAGAAATCAAGTATCAGGTTCTATTCATAATTGTTCTTGATGATCCATAATTAATTTAACGATAATATAGTTACTCATTAAATATATTCATATATCCTTGAACGCTTACTAAATCTCATATTCTAAAATTTGGACATTAGCGAGGCTTATCTCTTCAAACATAATTCTTTACTACTGCAATCAAAACCCTGCAATAAATATTAATAAGTGTTAAATGTGTTTGCATTTTAATGACTTGATGGGGTTTAACCCATGCGATTTCAAGCTAATGAATAGGTGCATATTTTTAACCTCTATAAATAAGACCCCATTTCTCATCATATCAAGACCACAATCCTATATTCCAACAGTAATTCTGGCTAAATTAGTTCGGAAGCGTTTTCGGCTGAATGCATTGATTAATGAAGCAGCCTCTCTTTCCTTATCTCTCATATCGGGCGAATTGGGGATCATTTCATCTTATTATATCAAGCATATTAGATGTATTATTTTGCGGATAAAATTTATATTCAGAATACTAATCTCTACTGAGCCGAGATTAAAAATCCCCTGGTCATAAACCTTTCATGATTCAGTGTGGCTATGATTTCTCATTTCTATTCAAATAGTTGTGGTTGGCTATATATACGTACAGATACTCACACATTCACACAACGATATCCATCGATATAATTCTATCTGGACAGCTCAGCCGGAGTTTAAATAACTCAGACCCTTAGAACATTGCGAACATTTCAGTTCGTAATAGAAAGCGCCAATCAGACGCATTGCTAAAACACAGACTCTAGAATCTTCACAACCCCAAGCCCTACTAACGCAAAATTAACCCGAAAAAATGTCATTTAAAACTTCATTATACATGGTGGAAAAATATACACATGGAGTAGATACAAAGTAAGTACAAAAGCGGAGGAGGGGGGA
>CAADRB010000075.1:470209-529952 GCA_900708905.1 Hymenolepis diminuta | reverse complement strand
GAGGGTGGCGATATGTTCAATTTTGATAATCTGCAGAATATTCATGTGAGCCCTTGCTGAGAAAGGCAAGATAACCCTTGGTACACTTGTTTGCATAATGACCCTTCTCACCACATTTGTAACAAGTGACCTCATCCAGGGATTTTTGTACGGCAGGTTTGGGGTTGACTGTCATTGTTCCCCGAGGTGTTTGACCTGCAGCGAATTGAGGCGCGTTGCCAGGACCAGGTTGTAAATGACTGTCACCATAACTATTAATAGCATTTCGGTCATCCATATATTTTTGTCTCTCCTCCGGAGACAGCTTGTGACAGAATTGCACTTTGTGTCCTCGCTCTTCTAAAATTATCAAAAAATGATAAATTGAAATTTACAAAATTGAAAATTAAATATCAAAATCCGATAGTATATTGCACACAATACTAATAAATGACTTTCAAGCCCATTTAGGAGATGGCTTTCGACACTTCTCTTGAGGGGAGGAGTAGAAATGTGAAATCTCCCCAACGGAAAACTCAAATTCTGACATTTCCAGACTTAACCATTGCAGTTGGATATTACGCTCACTGAGTGTACACGAGCATCTCCAAGCTTTCTAAGGAAAGTGTTTTGGAATACTTGGGTAGAGGGAGCATAAAGGAGCCGCTCTGGTAAGAAATTCGATTTCCGTCTCACCCTTTACTGGCCATACTTAACCAATGCGGTTGGTCACTCAGCATACTAGTTGTGCAGGGATGAGTAACGAACTCGCGATCTCTCATTTTACAGATGGACACATTAACCACAACGCCACCGGCGCACACAAAAGTGGTTCATGATGTAACTCAAACACACACACGAAATTGGCAATGACAACACAAGGCGGACGTTAAAGAGATTTTTGTCGATAAAAGTGAAAATAAGATAAATTATATAAAGAATCCCATAAATCGTATTATTGAATATCTTCCATTACTGAAAGGTGCATGTATCAGTATCGTCGAATATTAACAAATGAACGGGATTTTAGAAAAGACTGGCGAATCGATAATCACAAATCCGAAAATGCTCTACAGACTGGTAGACACACTTTTGCAATTAATGGCTGTGAAATCGCATGAAATTTTATCATCAATGGTGATGAAGATAAAGATAAATTGAGACCAACAATAAATAGAAACTTGACAAAACAGCTTACTCGATTCTTTGACACTTACTTCTGATACACCCATTACATCGACCTCCTCCTCGTACTCCTATGAGTTTAGATGTTTCTCCAATGATAAGGTTGTAAAACCCTTCTGCTCTGTTATGAGTGATAATTCAGGTAATTAAAACACGCCCATATATCAACAGTATAAAGTGGCCGAAGTGCGTATTTATCCGATGTGACCCCTAGTGTTACTGGAAAATGTAAACCCTAGGTAAACTTCCAGAGTTGATACTCCATACCAGTCGTGAGTGTTTATTTTATCCCCACTGTTTCACAGAGAGATTTTACACCAGCTACCAACAGGAAACTTAAGGGATTCCAGATTATTTCAATAAGCCTTACTTGTTCCTACCCCCATTTCCCATCCTGTTATGCAATGGCTATCACAATAAGAAGGGCAAGAAATGAGCAAGAATCTTCGAACCTAGACCAATACGTTACTTCTCTCAGGAACTCCAATAAGGGCTTAAACCCCATCACAAGCTTTTTCCTCTCCCTGCTCATGTCAAATGTTGCTATGGCCTTTTTTAATGAATTGAAGTAATAGAAGTAAGTTATATTAGAAATGACAAATTCTCTGTATTTAATAATTTTAAGCTGAATCTCCATACACTGAATGGGACGATTTAAAAGAAACATTATTTAAAGGAAATTCTAAAGCCTACCTGATAAGTAGTTCGCGTTTCGTTATCATCGTTTAAAAAAGTTTGATTGGGGATTACAATAACTGAAAGTATAGCGAACTTGGTGCCAAAAATAATTATTAGGAATGCTACTGTAGCTAGTAAAAGTAGTAATATAATTTGTCGGTTCAGCCCAAAATATTCAAATAAAATATCGTGTAATGTATGATTTCTCAAGTTCTTTTAAAAAATTAAAGTATTACTTATAAATCACCCTGTATACAATATTAATCCAACACGACTGCAAAAGTTGTCGAAATAACAATATAAGAGGATGGTTAGGAAAAACTGTCAAAGTGAACTAAGTAAAATCCATTTCTCAAGAAAGCTCTGTTGGCCATAAAAATAATACAAAAAAGATAAAAGACGTACAATCGTTACATCTTAGTAGAATAATGAGAAAAAGCTCAAGTTATGCAAACCACATTCCTTCCTTTGAATACAAGAATAAAGCCACGAACAAGCGAGGAATAAGTACTTTACTGCACGAAGAAAAACAGAACAGAATACTTACTGCAATAATGACATGTCCATCGCGGTTTGTGGGGTTCTATTTCGCTTCCGGGTAATGGCCAGTACTTGGGACTGAAAGTTGTCGAATTTACAAAAGATAAAATAACTTACTGTGCGAATTTGCAGCGAGGACCTTCAGGACAAAAGCCGTTGAGGTAATTCTGACAACAAACCCTGCGTACATGGCGATTACGACAAAGTGGACCTAAAAGAATACAGTGACATTGATGTAAAACAGCACTCACCATTTCTACAGAAACCTCGTGCATACCACGCACAATCCTGAGCTTTTAAAGAGGGATCAACATGCAAAAACAAGCATTCCTTATTTGAACACTCTCCGTGCCTTGAGAAGAAGTAGCACTCAGGCATTTTCGACATGTTGTATACGTGTAGGAAATCGCAGTCATCACCTTTCTTGCACAGACCGCGCAGCCAATGTTTGCACACAATTGTCTTGTCAGCCTTCATATGACGAAATGGACAACGAACTCCCATCCGGCAACTGCCAGCGAAAAAGAATTTACAAGCACCAACACTACTTTCTAAAAAAATTGTAAAGATAGAACTAACTAAACTAACTATTCATTGTAGTAAAGGGTAGAGGAGCAAGCCCTGTCTGCTTTTCCAGTTGATCATTAATTTCAAAGTTTATATATGATACATCACCTAGTAAATGCTCCATTTCAATGCCCCAAAGTGTTGAAACGACGTACCGTAGACGATACACACAACCGCGATGTGATCTAAATTGTGCACCAAAAGTTAACGAATCAATATCAAGATTTAGAAGGTCGAAGTCATTCTATTTATTAGCAAAATTTATCTTGAATATATTAGTAATAAATAATTAACAGTTTATTATTCGATTAATTTTTAAAAGACTTATGATTTTGGCTAAAATAGACCACTATGCTTGTTGTATAAAGAGTATTTAAGTCACTATAAGTTTTCTTAAAATTCTGTTAGTAGTTTACTGTAAAATACTGAAAAAACGAGCATCGAATTGATTTAAGCTAATTTTTATCTACACTTTTGATTTTGTAATTTCATTTGCGGAAATATAAGTAGCTAAGTGAGGGAAGAAATATCAATTTATTCAGGGCGTCTTAATCCCCCCTTCTTTTTGCTTTAATGCCAAATTGATAGCAGCAAGTTTTCAATATGCTTCAGATCTATAAAAATTCCTCGAAATTCAGCAAACTTACAATTATTTTTATTGTTTCCGTTCCCCGGTCAGTGTGCTGATTGAATCGATTATTTCAAAAATATTTTATGCTTCTTTTACGCTTATGCAAAGATGATATCAACTCGATAAGTTAAACATTAGCTTTTGTCTCCTAGTTGGCGCGTAAGATAAATTGATTTAATCAAAGTCAAAAATCATTTATTAGCAAATTTTTCATCCTAAAAATTTAATGGACGATTTTAGTAACTTCGAAGATACTATTCTTTATTAATCTGCCACACCTCGAGCGTACCTAATTCTTTCTTGTATTACACTGAAAGAGACAAATAATGTCAATAAGACGTATATTAACTGACTAATCTTGGTCAAATTTAAACAGGAAAATGTTTTGTTGGCAGATTTCTAAACCACACACTTTCTGAAATTCATTAAGCTGTAGTAATAAAGTCACTAATAAAGTTAATTTGATAAATAAATTCGAACTTGCATTTAAATAAATATGGAATTAATTCCAGTTCGTGTTGGCTAATCTTGATTTTGGTATCTAATCTTCTTAATTTTAAAGTGTGAGTTGCAATGAGGGAAGCATGATGTCGATCAATATAGCCGTTACTTCAAATTCAGTATTGACAAATGTTGAAATATCTTCAATGGTAGCTGATCTTAATCCTGAAAGAAAAAATGATAATAATAAAGCAGTGTCGAGGAAAGAAATTATACAATATCTTTCAACAAAGCACAAAATTCCACCAAAGGAATGGAATTCTGTCTTGCGCGACTGGTATATTGTGATGATTTAATCGATGTTAATTTAGATGGAGACGGCTGTTATCAAATAAATAAAAACATTGAAGAACTTGAGCGTCATTTGAAGACATGCAAACTCTGTACAAACGAAGAATTTATTCAAGCACTTAAATATCTTACAGCAGATGAAAGCATCAATAATAATGGAGATTTCTAGATGAGTGAAATAGATAGCATTATTTGAGTGATTCTAGACGTAAAAAATGAGGAATATGAAAATCGTTGTAAATTTAATTGATATTTGTGTGTGTGCTTAAGTCCTTATTTCAAAGCTAATACTAAGTAAAATCACGCAATCACTTAAGCGAAAGTTTGCGCTGAGACGATACTGAATCGTACAAGCTTAGGAATATCGTTTGTTAGCGAACTGAATAATGACGCACTCGGTAGTTTATTGATTGCAAATACTTAATTACAATTATTAATAGAGATCTGAGAGCATCCAGAGATTGTCTGTCTGTTTTGCTTTTAAGAGCATAGGAATACTCAAAACATTAATGGAAATTAAAATATGCATAACAAAAAAGGGTTTGTTAAATTGAATCGAAGAAAATTTTTGATTTATGCCAGTTTTAGGACAGTGTAAAGTTGGCCGAGCGTAGATAGAAAATTTTATTACAGACAAATTAAATGAAGGGATCGATTGAAGGTACAAGCATTCACCGGAAGTTAGAATAGGGAAAACAATCGTGAAAGGGATAAAAGGGATGGCTATGTCAAGCACGTTATTAGCTCGTAGTAGCATATAGTTGAAGGCTAGTAGCTTATTGCTGATCCGCAATTCATTTCATGCCTGAAAGAATTCGTTTGCTGTACCCCATAAATAAATACTCTCTCATGGTTGAGACTTGTTAAAATATTCTGCTATTCCATGAATAATAATATGTATGGATCAAGATTACTTTTACGATATATTGGGGTATTATTGCAGAAGAGATAAAGAAGACGAATTTTCATATTCTAATCACATCTGACCATAGTGGACATGTTAACCTATGCTACTTTTACCTAGGTTAAATGTAATATTCCAGTTTTGTTAAGATGCAGACAACCAAATAGAATTGGAAATTAAACAAGTGCAGATATATTGATGAACTTGATGTTTATTCAATATAGTGCGCTTTTACCTACTTCACTCATTGGTGAAAATAATCGTTTTTTTCTTTATTGAGATGATATTAGGGAAAGCTTTTTTTTCTCTATGAATTACTGATATGTAGGGATGTTCAGTTAATGCCGCAAATTTAATCGGTAAAAGTAGGATAATTAAAAACAATCCATAATACTCAGAGATTTATTACCGAATTCAGTCATGATCTAAACCAACCGGTTACAGAAAGATTTAAATTCCTGAACTATGAGTTGCGAGTCATTAATGTCAAAGACAACAATAATTTGGACTGAGTTGGTTTATTTGTTCAAAATTATATTTAGTGAAACCAAAAATAATTGTGGCTTATGAAATTTCATTTATTTTCGTTTCGATTAATATTGCCAGATGAAATTTTTGTCCAGAAACTTTATTTCTATACAGTAAGACCTGACATTGAAGAATTTGGGTCCTAGATTCCTGACCTGGAGAGAGCTCGGTTATGGCATACGCAAATTCGCAGTTCATTTCGTTATTAAATCCATATCCATGTGTTCAGAGTTGATTGACTAGTAGGTTATGTTGAGTAGTTAGTCAAGCCGTTCTCAGAAGCGGTGAAAGTCGTCGAGTAGCTCTGGTTATGCTCCAGTGAAGACAATTTCCAATATCCAGTCTCCAAGTAGCTGGAATACAGACACATGCTACAACGCCCGACTAACTGAATTCATTTTAGGATGGACTCGCTTTTCCCTCTCTCCCTAGAGATTTTCGACTATTTCTGCTGAACCTTTAGTCAACTGAAACTGGTTGCTCCTCATGGTATAGTTATTTTTAAAAAAAGACGTAAAATTATACATGATTATTCACTATTTGAATGTGGTGAAAACGATTATTTAGGAATATTTATTTTAAAATGAAATTTTTTGAATAGATTAAAAATGCAAATAATTGCTTTCATGCGGTTTCTTTAGTTTTTTTTTTTAAAATAAATTACCATATTCGTATGTCAATTTAAGTATATCAACGACTAAGTGGTTCATATAGTCTGTACATAGAAACTGATAATGAAGGTGCTTAAAGAAAAAAGGGAATGCCAAACGATGTCGTTATAAGCCAGATTCCAAAATCGACAAAACATGAGGAAAATCATGTTGAATCAGGACTCCAGAGGAAATAAATATAAAAAATAGGGTATTATCTATATTTTATTTCACCGTAATTGATTTACAGAAAATAAGCAGTCAATTTTTCCCTAGGAAGATAACTGATAAATACAGAGAGGCGTACCCCCTTCTATTGTCAATATCTTTCCAATTTTTGGAAATAATGCGCATTTTAATAGATAAAGGCACAAATGCTAGTTAGGTTAATAATAACGCTTTAATATCATTGTTAGTGGTCGTACATGATAAATGTTTTCATTTTGTGGATTTCCTCTTAAGACGTGGTAGTAGAAAGATGTTTATAATAAAACACCCTCATTGTACGCTGTCATAATGGCCAACTTAGAAATCGTTCATTGTATGGAGCAATAAGACGTTTCAGCACCTTATAATACGAATAAAAATGAAAGAAGAGCAGTAACGAAAGCCTGCCGCAGACTTATTCCATAGGTGAGTTTCATTTTGATAAATTCCTGGAAATATTTCAATAGATTTTCAATCTTATATGAAACTAAAATATGATTTAGTTGTTATTTTGGAACATATTTTACGGATATTTAATTTCAGCACGAGTGTTCTGGGACAAATACCAAGGTACTCATATGTAGAGCTAGTAACATAGGGCCGCACTAAAATTACTTGAATAATCCGATCAAGTTGGGTTTAGGAATTCTGTTGAAAAAGAACATACCGATGGCAAGTTGTTTAAACGGTTACAGAGTTTGATTGAGCTGTCACCTTTCTAAATTCTTGCACTCTTCACCACATAACAAAATAAAGAGAAGAGAGATCACCGATTGTAGAACTTGATTAACAACAGAGAGAAAGCTGGTTGATTTGAGAAAACGGGATTCAATGGCATTTGAGAGCGAGGTTACTAGTGGTGTGATGTAGGGGTCTCCAGAGGGGATTTTTAAATTTTGGAAATGAAGATAAACAAATTGGTTCAGACGATGGTAAATACTCGATAAGTCAGGACGTACTGACTCAGCAAGAGAACAACACCGTATTTCTAATATTTGGATGTAGTTCAGGCTATTTGACCGCAGGTCATGAGTGATGCAGAGATTCTGGTGACGAACTGAGTAGTAAAGTCAGGTCACTTGCAGTAGGATATGTAGGTGACCATTTTCACGAAATAATTTCCAAAATGTAGATGAAAGATTTTGTTCAAGGAAAGGGAAACAAGTTGGTTCATTATTATCCTCTTACAAAATTATTGATCTTCCTAAGAGATATCGCAGCCTATTCCAAACTGAGAAGAATAAGATTTCATTTACACAAATGTGTACGGGACAAACACCGCGGAATGTGAGAGGAAGGAGTAGTGACTTAAGAGGAGGCATTTAGAATTGAAAAGCGAGGATAAAGGGTCAGTACTGAGAAATTGAAACCTGGAATTTAATAGGATGGGCTTATTGAGTTACAAAAAAGGAAGTTGACTAATTCTCGCTCCTTTGCTTATTGATGAGTAAGCGAAAAAATCATCATCTGACAAGTAGAACGTGTGTGCTACAAAGGCGTAACAGAGTAAAGAAATTACTTCAATGTGTCTTGGGAGAGAGAGAAGTTAGGACAGATACTAAAGATTGAAGTTGGAGGAAGGAAGTTCATAAAAAGGCAGGGGGGAGGTATCTGACTGTGAAAATTGGCTAGTGTGAGTTGCAGAGACTGGTCTGAGAAGATGTGCGATGGAAATCGGAGCGTCAGAGTTGGGTCTGGAGAAAGATTACACACGAATATCAATTTTCCGAGACGATCTCGCTAGTATCCCAGATAATATTGTAGACGATGATCTCGCCTGTTAAAAATGAACAGTGTCCAAGAATAATTTCGGATTAAAAATTTGATTAAATTATTTAAATTCTCTCCGATTTGTCCGGTGAAAAGTCCTCCGAACTGCGAAATTGTTCCCCAATGTCTTTCTCTCATTAAAGAGCATGACGAAGACTGGATGAAGTATGCTTGACCTCCCAATTCTGTTTGTGAATTCTGTAATTTTCATGCTATTTCGAAAGCCTACTCTTTTTCAATGATTTTGGAAGCTTCGTCAAGCTGATATCTGTTGTCGAATACCCAGAATGGCAAGTAATGAAATCATATTAGAGAATATTGTTAATGAATGCATGAATTTGACATTTGGGTATTTTTGACATAAATTTGGGTATCAAATTAGAAAATGGCATGAATCAGTAGAAATCTTCCGAAAACAGTTCTGCGAATCGAATTTCTTGTGAAGGAATTTCTAGCCAACATGTTTCCCAGAATGTTCCCCTATCAGATGAATTCTAGCACCGAAATGATTTACACACCGCCAAATATCCAAATTCCAATATAAATCTCACAAATACACTTCGTGTGGCAAACGAGGGCATAAACTAACATGCCGAACAAAGCCAGAATTCAGAAGGAGAAAAATCCCTTGGAAGGTTAAATCAAAAGGCAGTCAGTTAGGACATGAAGCAGGATGAAAATCCTCAGAAGAATCTTCACGAATGTGTTGAGAAAGAGCAGAAAAGGGGAAAAAAGGAAACAGCATCACAGCATCTTTCTGTGAAATCAACAATGAACTCAATGTTCAGTTCCAGGCGTGCGAAACGAGAGCCCCGAACCAAGTGAGAGGAAAAGGACAGGTACTACGAAAAAGGAGAGGAAATAATGGCATTAAAGCTGAAAGCTGTTCTCATAAACTTCTGGATAGCTGATTATCCAGAACTTGATGAGGAATCTCCGATGGAATTGAATTTCAACCGAAAAAGAAATTCTACGAGGAAGGTATGACTTAAAAAGGGGAGGTGTGAAGGAGGAAATATTCTTATTTAAAACTCTTATGTAATTTCCATTGGTAAAATTAATATTTATTTTATATCTTCCTCCTATTATTGTTGGAAATGAAACTTATCCCTTAAATCACTTACATTAACCGTTTTGAATTACTTTTTACTGCAGAGAGATCGGATACGCAGTTTTCCCTAATAAAAATGAGAATCTATGTTTTTTCTTCTTATCTGGTTGGAACTTCCGATTTTAGATCGTAAATTTTTTAATATACCCTTGAGAGATTCCTGAATTTAATAATTTTATGCAATTTTCCTTTACACTCAAAGTGTCCTAAATGTCCAATAAGAGACTTTAAGTCGTTAAATTTGTTGTTGAAATCAACATTCCCATAGTGTATATTTAAATATTGTACAGTTATTTTTAAATAACAAAAATCTCAGAGATATTAAATATATTTAATGGATGGTGCACAAAGGTTAATGAGATCAGGAGGCTTAAATTGGATAAAATTTTGAGCCACCTCGTTGTTTAACTTTGGAAAACCTTGCAAAGTTCAAAATTTAGCGTCTAATTCATAGGATTTTGAGCGGTTACACATGGCTGCAGAATTCAGAAGTGATTATCGACTGGATCTGTAAGACCTTCATTTTCCATTCCACCTGTGTTTACAGCCTCAATGGAAATTTTCTGTTTTTCTTTCATTTATTGTCACCAACTAGAATCGGTTTAAATTTAATATACGAAACTCTAAAAAAACGTTATTGACAACTTATCTAAATTTGCATAGCGTACTTGTTCAGCGTGGACGACACAAGATCTTTGAGCAAATTAAATTAATTTATTTTATATTCCAAATTAAAAAAAGGTAGAGCAATGACGCCGAATTTACAAATTATTTAAAATCAATATTTGGTTCTAAACCTCAATTAATCTGCACTTGTTGCCCTCTTGAATAACACTAGTTTACTAAACACTAACCCAAATCTAGAAAATAAATTAGCTAAAAGATAAAAGTGGTCGGAGACTTTTGTATTCCATAAATACATTAATGATATCTTACTTTTGTGGAAGGGGTCTTCGGTTGAAATTCGAGTTTTGTGATCAATACAAGCCCGATATCTAAGTCTTCAAAGATAGAGATGAGGGAAAGAACACTTACAACAGTTAGGCACAAGGAAACGGACCAATAATACAAATGTAAGGAAAATCTAGCAGACGAAAATAATAAAACATTATTTACTCAAGGGAAAATACAAGTATCTTTCGTATATTAAAATATTATTTTCATTCTGATTACGACGCATGTGTTAAATGATTGTTAAAATTGTGACCCACAATTCAGATTAATGGCCAACACATTTTTAAATGAGTTTTCATTTAAATTAGGAGAAGCCATTAACTAGAGACTGTTTGACCCGTTGTAAAAAACCCTATTAAAAGCCTTTTAAAATTTAATTAAATAGCTTAAAATGATGGTTTCTTGCCAAGATACTGACTCTATTATGAGAAATCGGGATAATGATAGTATTTAATTAATGCAAATAGACGACTTTTCTATGCTCTTTTTTAAAGTAAGGGTTAAATTTAAAAATGCATAAAGTCGTGGAACATGGTGGAATAGTTTTAAGTAAAAAAGTGGAATTCCATTTCAATTCTGAAAATTGCTGTCGAAAAGCTCCTCTATCATATCCAGATATGAAAATTACTAAGACACGACGATTTATGAAGAATGCCAGTGTTATCGCATTTTATCTTTAGCATTTTAGCATGTTGAACAATAAATGTATGCTGATAATTGAAAATTACTACGGTTACTATTTTATCGTTTTATAATTTTTTTGACATACATTACCGTTGGTTAACCATTTGGAACCTCAAAATATTATTAAAATCATGCTGTAGTAAGTTAAAAGGGATGATCTACGACACCCCAGTAAACAGGACACTTACATTACGATTTCAAGAAGTCACAAATTTTTGAATATCATTTTGTTAACTCTTATTGATGAAAAACTTTCCGATTTACTAAATAAGTCATCAACTGTTTTCATAGTACTACTAGTGTTCATTTATTCTTTATTTTGTTAAATTAGTGGTGAAGTCGGTTAACAAATCGAAATCTCAAATTCTTGTCAAAGATCATATTTTTGTAAGAAATGTGATTACCAATATACGTATGAAAAGATATTTTGTTAATTCTGTGAAAAAAGACTGTATGGATAACAAATAATCTACGTGATGGAGAATGATCTATTAGCCCTCAGCAAATTTGACATTCAAATGATAACGTTGAGAGATTTCAAACGGTGTATGTAATATACTTATTTTCACATTTTTTTCCTTCCTTTCCTATAGTAGCAGTAATTTATGAAAACTTTTGTTTCTTTTGTTGGAGTTAGATAACAACCAACGGTTTGCAGATAACAAATTACGACAACAACAGTCACCAATTCGTGCTGTTTGAGTAAGAGCTAACAACAATCGTGGATCAGGACACCAAGAGTTGATTAGACCAAAATATGTTCAAGGAAGCCTCACCGAGGATTAGAGCGAGTGAGGGAGAGATGGAGAGGGGAGCGTGGTGAGGAAGAGAGGAGATGAACAGGAGCCAATGCGTGATTATTGAGTAGGAAACAAGGCTAGCTTTAAATGAGTCACTTGGGTAAGGCCACGCCAGGGCATGAGCGTAGATGCGCCTTTTATGTGGAGCGAGGCGGTTATAGAAAAGAGGGAAATCGATGGACGCGTTTAGACATGTCAGACAAGGGTTATGCCCCACAGGGACATAAATGAGGTCGCTCCAACTTCGTGGGCGGAAAAATTGAGGTATTATCGTGGAGAATGCGAATAAAAGGTAATTCTGGAAAATTCATAGAGAGTTATCCTTCACTTTCAAAGACCATCAAATACATTGATGTATCATTTTCATTTCCAATAGCGATATTAAATAATTAATACCACTCGAATAAGATTAATAGAAGATAAAAATTAGAATAACAATGAAAAAATGTTTGAGAATAAATTCATCGAGATACTTCAACGTTTATCAATCCACTTGACAATTCTGCTTACGGAAGAAGAAGAATGTCGTTAAATAGCCATTAGGGGGGTAATGTCATTGTGGCCGCTCTAATTCACAAATAGTAGACGACTGAATGAGTTGATAATGTAGGAGAGAAAATTCACTAGCAAATGAAAAAGGAGACAGCTCTGTCTGGGATAGAATTCACTCCAATAAATCTTTTATAATTTGCTCAGTTGCCAACTTTATAGGGACACAACTATTCAGACTTTAGGAAGGGGAGGGAAGAAGACCTGTAAGTCAAATTACAGTCCACTATTGAGAAAGTAAATGTACTTCAATAGAATTAGATGTGGGACAAATGACCAATACTGACAACGACTGATTTTTAATTGGTGGACTTATCTATCCGATTTTGAGCGAGAAGTTCAATAATTGATAGGGCAGTACACGAGTGATGAATTTACGAGTGCCTCGAGTGCACTCTTAGTGTATCCGACCAAATATATCGAAAATATGCGATTTGGCTTTCCTTGACTGCTATTTCTATTTGATTCAGACTTATTCTCAATATTAAATTATCTAAATGTTGTTCTCACTTATTTTGTGATATTACCATTCGAGAGTTTAAACGAGTAAAATAGCAAATAATTTTAGGTTAAGAAAAATTTCAAATCGATAATATTTGTATGGTTTTCAACCTACGCCTTCAGGAAACAAGTATATCAATATTGTATTCATTGATTTGTTGCATTTTGTATATTTAAATGACATTCAATCAGTCAACGATCGATTTTACTAATAATCCGAATTTTAAGTAAATTGAAAATTTCCGATAAAGAGAAGACTGTACAGGAACACTTTTAATTTTAAGCGTTGGAGTTCTTAATCGGAAATGAAGGTATTGAATCAATTTTGAAAACTGCGAACAAATGTCTTTCAAGCTTTTTAAACCTGTTACATTTTAGAATCGTCGGCGATTTCGTGGTTTAAGATGCTTGCACAAGAAAAAAGGTAGTGGAAATAAGGAGGATGTACGTGGTGCCAGCGTTCCGCCAATCGTCATTTGCCAAACCCACGATTTCCCTTCCCAAGTAGAAGAACAGGTATAACAGATAATATCATGATGCAAAATATTGTGAAACTTCCTAAGAAATGCAATTCCCGGCAATGCAGTATTTAACATTGCAATGGTATTATTTCGATTTCGAAAACAGGGCATGTTTTAATAATATATTAGTCTACGCAATAAGGATACTTTGACCCATAAACTCTATGATTTTTTTATTAAACTGTTTCTGTTGCGTTAATATGTATGGTAAAATAAGTCAACATTGCTAAAGTACATTGCAGTATGAAAAGTTTGAAGTCACTGCGTATAACAAGATTTGAATAAGACTCCCACTCACAAGGCAGACGCACATGAGCGATAACGAATAAAATCCTCCTTGTCGATAAGTGACATGAGTGTAGAATTAACAAAGGGAAAAACGAAGCCGACAGAAGTGAATAAGACGGTGAATGATAAAACGACGGAATTGAATAGAATTTAATGCAGTACAGCTTCCATTTAGGAATTTTCATTGAATTGATCCTAACATAACCAATTATATCCTAGACATCGCAAAATGTGGCTTTTTATTGTCCAAATGCCGGAAATGAAAACGTGGTTAAACAAAATGAATCCAATGTTGCGCTTTACATTACCAGTGGAAATGGATTTACAAAAACCGTTGAGTACCTTCTCAGTCATGGAGCTGATGCCTTTTTCTATAATCAAGATGAAAATCGGTTTCCAATAGATAACGCAATACTTTCGGGAAATTCTGAAACTGTAGCATTATTGGCTTCATTTGGACCAATAATGCAGTTTGAAATACCATCAAATCATCTGAATGCTGAGATGTCTTTCGCTCTTCTGGCATTAGGTTATGCTGATTTAATTCATTTTAATGCTTTTGATTGATATATAACGGAAGTTGCTTATCCACACTTCTTTTCTCATTTTAGGTGCAAAGGTAAATGTCACCGGATCAATGCATTCAAAGTCGAGATAATAAGAAGATTACGATTGACTTTTTTGTCAATAGATTCAACTTACCTGTTTGAAAAATACATAGCGTTGCTTTAAAACAAATTTTGCGGCTTTCATACTATTCACCGAGATGGATGTGGTGATTCGGGAGATTCCAGTCTTGAATCCAGGATTTTCACATAACACCAGTTCTTTATCCTTAAAAATCATTCCGTAAGACTTCAAAAGCATTTGGTTGTTATTGATCTGTCAAAGTTTGTGGATTTTCGTAGCAATGATTTGTAGTTATGTATATTATCTCAGTCTCTTTCATTTTAAATGTATCTGATCGTAGAATTGACAAATTTTAAAGAATAAATAATGAAATAATTGCAATTTTAAGGTTATAAGGTCGCTAATTTGTATCTTCTGCTGGCGAAGAGTTCTGAATGAAATAGCATCTTTACTGTTTAATGTTATTTCTGGTATTCGATTTTATATTTTGTGTCGAAATCAGAATATGCAGTAATACATATATTTATTTTTAGCTTAAAAAATTAAGTGGGAGTTTTCTATTTAGATGTGACACGTACACATTTAAGAATTGAAACAGAAATGGCGCTATTCAGTAGCACCTTTAAAATAACAAATCAAATTAGGAGAAGTATTAACTCGCTCCTATTTCCTGAATTTTGGATTTTGATTGTTTTTTAATTAAAATTAAAATTTTACAAGATACTGAATTGAATTGATTAGATTATAAAGGCAACTATTAAGAATTCACTGAATTGTTTATGAATTTGAGGCAAAAATCAAAGATTTATCCCTCAAGTAAACTGTACAAGATATAAATAAAAAATCAGATGAAATGTAGCCTTCCTGTTTAGACTCAATTCAGTGCACTAACTATATTTAACTATTTAATAGTTTCGACATTTTCCCCGTCGAACAATGATATATTTTTTCGTTGTCATAGGTTATACTATGAAGGGATATCATACGCAGAATTTGAATCAATGTTTAACTGGTTTGAAAGTTGTCTTTGGTTATATTTTGAAATTTAAGTTTGAAAGTGATTTGATCAACGAGCATAATTTACCAAAATGAATAAAAATCCAATGAATAAAAACTAAATTCAAGTTTTACCTTTCATACTTTTTCCTCTTTAAATAAATAGGTTATGGAAATTAGATGGCTACGAAATCTGCCTTTTAACACTCCATTTAGTATTGATATAATAATAATAATAAAATGTGCAAAATGTTTAACAGAAATAAAACCAGCCTTAAAGGCAAATTATAACGAATTCATGGAAGATTATAGGCTAGGATTTTTTTCATTTCCCCTTAACGTAGACCTTCAATCCAGATCTACGTATTTAATTTTAAAAATTGTCGTTTAGTTACGAGGATATATATATATTCATTAAGCACAGACTACATAAGAAGGATTGAGACAAAAATTAACAGGCTATTTATTTAGTTGGGAAAATGATTCGCGCAAACTGAGTTAAATTTTTTGAAAAAAATTAATTTTCGGAACGACCAATCTAGAATCACAAATCTATTACCTTAAGCTTAGAAAAAATTTTAACTCAGGAAGATAGAAAAACTTGGTCAACTATCTCATTTTGGAAAAATGAAAATTGTATATGTTTATACATTTCATTCAATTAAGATCAGAATAAAGAAAATTTACTATTTTTATAATCAGCGACAGTTTTTATAACCTATTATTAGTATATCGGGAATATAGAGAAGGATGGGATAAAAAGTTTTAATCCGTCATATGCCAGTTTTGCAGTGGAATTTTGATTCGCAATGATTTAATATTCCAGAATACAAAAATTAATTTTTTAATTTATATAAATTTTGTACTTTTTCTATTATTAAAGGGGTTGGTTTAAATACAATACAGTAATTTGGTTGGTTTTGAACCTAGTATTGAGAAATGGGTTTGCGATTTATATCTTTATTACTACTAGCTTCAAAATCTAATTGCCGTAATTTTTATTCTGTTTAAACTTGAAATCTTTTTAATAACCTTTGGGTTATTATTTGTGGTGTTCTTTTAAATTGATTATTACGCATTACAAGTCTAATAATTTAGGCTGAAGCATGTGTTTCCCAATTTAAATTTAGGACATGGTATGCATTTTTGCATTTACCTCAATTCATATTCAAAAAATTATAATTTTTTGCTAATTATTTTTAATATGCAATGGATTTCTATACTAAATCATTAAAAATCTGAGATTGATTTCAAATCCCACAATTTATTTTTAGGATTTAATTAACACAATCAACCAAGCAAAATTTATGTAAACTGTAAGAAATATGAAACATATTTTCATAAACATTTCACGTATTCCACAATTATTAAAAGTTATGTTTTTATTTTTCAATAAATCAGAAAACACAAGAAATAAATTATAGAGACGATCATACTCATGATTATCTCCACAAACTTATTCAAGTAAGATTTTCGTGAATTTTTATGACTCTCTCCCTATTATTTTAAATTATTTCAAAAGTGTTCAAAATATTGTAAATTTGTCAGCCCAACATTTTAAAAATATATATCAATGGTAAATAAATAAAATCACTTAAATTAACCCGTTTTGAAATTTTTTCTTGCAGCTATGTTAGGACTGCAAGTAGCTGAATATCATATAAAATCACTTTACCATCTCAAGCACTGGAAGAAAAATGGATAGAAGTGCCAATATCAACTACCAGTAAAAAACTGGTCGTTGAACTCTGGACATAATTGACACCTATTTGCTACAATCCAAAGACTGATTATAAAATTAAAATTTTTCAGCGAAAACTACCTAATTAATAGGTATTTAGCAACCATAGACGGAAATAGGAATAAAATAAAATTTTTTGAAAGCCTGACGTTATTCTGATCACCTTTGATCCTCTCTCTTTTATAATTTTTTTGAATTTATTTTTACTGACTTCAGTTGCTTTTAGCAATCAAAACTTGGAAAGTTTTTTGCATTACCAAACGTTATAATACTAATGTACAAGGCAGCAATTTGGCATCATGTTCAAGGGAAATTTGATGTAGGCCACTCATCTATGAGCAACTGGTCCATGACCTTTAAGAATAAATTGTTTAAAACTTTCTTTTATTTTAAATTCCCAAAAAATTTAGGAGATTGTTAATTCTGCAGCTTAATTTAACAGAGAGATTTAATAGTAAATGCAACTAAAAGCCTTGATCAAAAAAAAAAAGAATTTTTTTCATATAATCAGGTGTTACGATTCTTAAATTGCTCATATACAAAGTATAAGTGAAGGATTCGCTTAAAAATTTTGCAAGATCTTACTACACTTTCTGTTAGAATATCATAATGTTATGTGGTAAATTTTAGTCGTTTTTTACTTTTCACATTCTAATTTACGAACAATACAGATTTAAATCGAGTCTCTATAAGAGCACAAAATCGGGTCAAAGAAGGAAATTTAAATAGGACATTTGCTAGAAATAAACTTTTCCATCACCCGAATATCTCGCTTCTAAAGTAATAAATTACAGGATGAAATATTTGAGTTGAGACATTATCAAGGATGCAGTTTTTAATAGCATTTGACATAATAAAATGGGCTTATATATCTTCATGGTGAAGCCCAGTCAAATGCAGAGACTTGAATAAATGATTTATGCTTAGCAGAAATATTCAGAAAGTATTTACAGGCACTTTTAAGTGCCGCTGTCTTGTAACTTGTATTGTCTAATTTATGAACGCATTTAATATTTGGGACACTGATTAAGATTATATTTGTAATGTTCAGATACCTAAATTCTTGTTCTGATCTCTCACTTATCTGGTCTCGATGATTTTAAACTGGACAATATTATTATTCTTAAGTCCAAATGATAAAAGAATGACCGGCTAATGCTTGCGTTACAAGTACACTTTGGACAAAGTGATTTTTTGCTTTAATGATTATAGTGACTAAATATGGTGGAAGTAAAAGTTTGAAGACATCTTTCTTGACAACTAAGGATGCCGCTAGAACTTGATTTACGATCCAGAGAATAGTATATCATGCAGTTGGGGTAACTGCACCGATTTTCATGAACCAAGATTTGAATCTTTTGTGACAATATGACTGCACTCTTCACGATCTAGCTCTAAGACGTCTAATGACAAAGGGAGCTAAATTTTGAAATTGCACGATTTAAAGAATGCGCGGATGCACCATCACAATTTTTTGTTTTAGTATTACGATTAACCGTTATAAGCCACTCTTCCCAGCTTTGAAACCAGCTGAAACCATTTGACTTAACAGGACTCACTGAACTACATTCACTCACATTGAAATAAATTTTTGACAGTAAATGGAGCAATGACTCGTATTACCATATTCACTCTCTTTCCTGATTTCATTAAATGCCACATAAAAGACTACAAACAACATAATTAGATGAATATAAATAATTATATGGTTTGTGAAGTTAGAGTTCGATTTGCTGAAATTATCAGATATGCCCTAGTGGCAATCTTTAGGTTTGATTTTAAAAGTCTCGATAGGATACAGTACAGTAACAAAGTTAACTAACGATTAGGTTACTAGACAGTAATAATAGATATTTCATTATCACTAAATGATACCAAAATTTATGACAGTGGTCGCCGCAATTCCTTTAAGCTTTGCCAAGTGCTTGAGTAACCTTTCGATCAAAATACGAAATACTTATACATCATCATCTTGTTTCAGATTTCCAATTAAGACTACATTCTTTTACACAGCCTTAATACACCAAAATTAAATATCAAAATACGTCGTTAAATGCCATTGATTTTTATAAATAAGAAGAAGAGGCACAACGGTAGCCTTAAAATAGTCAGCAACACTTTATGCTCATTTAACACAAAATTTTAATAAATAAAAAGTAAAAATGAACAATTATCTTACAGACAGAAAAAAATTGATTGAACGTCAAAAGAACGGAAAACTAATTTAACTGGATAATAACTGAAGTTAAAATAGAACGAAAGATATAGAGTTAAGAGAGTTTAAGATTTTAATAATTTCACTGAAATTCGTAGAAAGTCATTCCCATATTCCGAGGTTACGAGAACGATGATCTATTTGAGTTAGAACTTATTTACAATATGTATATATATATCAAATTTTAATATCAAAACTGATATTTTAAATGTGATAATATTTGATCTTTAAAAAACAGTACAAGTAAACTAATAATATCTTATTTTTCAGATTTCAAATTCATTAAAGTTCAAGAATCCATTTTAGTCTAAATAGATTCTTAAAAAATGGAAAATCGAATTGCTTACATCAACCTTTCTCAGATCTGTTATACTTTAATAAAATATTTTCTTGAATTTACCAGGTAAAATACATAACAGTTGCAATATTTCAATGCAATCCTTTTAAAAACAATTATTTTTAACGCATAATATTTCTTTTTGCTTCATCAACTAAATTTGACTAACACAATCTTCGAATTTTAGGCGCCACCATCAATCCACCGGAGATAATTTAAGTTTGTGAAAGAGATAATAATAATAATAGTAACCACCCATTCACCCTGAGTGAATACAGCTTACGACGCTCTGCTGACTAAGCATAGCGGAGATGAGATAATTAAAATTTTAAAGCTGTAAATATTATTTAAGACTATTTTTCATTCCCCACCACACGAAGAACAAATGAATTAAAGTGGCGCCAGGACTAAAAATGGACATTGTAGAAAACTATTGCTACAATCTAGTGGATGAATTATTAAATTATAATTTTGAAACGTGAGCAACTATTTAATTAATATTGTACAACCCGATTCCAAAATCAAATAAAACAAATCTCATTGATACCTTGACGCTACTTTTAACATCTTTTGGATCACCTTTTCCAAGTCATTTGTTGGAGTCTCTGTTAACCAATTTTACTTGCTTACCACAATTTTCCCATTTAGGACGACGTTTCCCACTGCTCATCTTGGAGTATGAGGTGGCATTGTTGAGGCTCCCTGGCGAGGAAACCGAATTCTTACAGTCCCTTTTTTAGTCAGACTTAATCAGTGTGGTTGGCCATTCCGCTCACTAGGTGTGCTTGGATAGACTCTTGCAGAAATCGTCCCCAAACCTAGAATGTTATAATCAGTCCAAATCGTGAATCACTAAGGTATGGATATATTCGGTTTGGTCCTATCGCAAAGTCTTTGGGTTGTTAATTTTTATTCTATCTAATTAAAGATTTGGGAAAAAATTCCATCCTAGATTGAATTTTCTCATTCATCGAAAACCAGCGAATTTTTTCTTATGGATTAACAATTCATTCAGACGTCTAATATTCAAACACTGGCATGCGATATCCTTAATCGAACGGTTAGAATATTTTATGATTCCTAATGACAATTTAAAGGCATCATTTTCCTTTATATTCAAAATCTATTTAAAATTATATAAAAAAGGATAAGTCAGAGCGCTTGCATCAAAAATCTCGTATATATATAAACGTAAGACCGTCAGTCAAAGGTTACTTCAAGTGTTAAAATGCAGATAAATATTCTTCTTGTAAAGGTCATGTGCCTCTGTCCCTGAAAAGATACAAAAGAATGGAGTGTATGTTGATTTTGCAGACCCTATCAACGGCGTTACTGTGCTAGTACTGGTGAATGCATATACTCGGTTATAATAAGGATAATAAACTATATTCTAATTGGACAAGCAGATGCATAGGTACAGCAGAAGAGAAATAGTTTTGGGTAGGGGTAGGAGGATTTGATCTATGAGAATCGATTTTTTTCAGTTCTATTATCAACCGGAAGAGTGTATGCTGCTGATTAATTAATCATCTTTTGAAAAGACTCGCACTGAAACCAATATCAGCTCTAAGGATGGCACTCTGAAATGTGTCGTTTCAACTATCATTGCCGTTTATAAGAATTTAAGCAACCAAAAATTGAGCATGAAAGTCCATGTTTTTCTTTGCGCCCAAGGAACAGGAATCCTGTAAATAGTGTAGGAGTACAGCTTTCTTTTTATCAAGCATTTCCATACTGTTGGAAGCACCAGTTTCAACGTCTTTGCTTGAAGTACTTTGAGAGAGGGATTTATGGTATTAGGGCTGGAAGTGACGTCGTTTAGTATTATTGCCAACGATAATGTTTAGAATACCTTTAATTTGAGTTCAGACAAGGAAAATCGTATGCACGCTATTTATTAACCCGGTTATATCCGTTTGCCAAACTTAAAGAGCTCCATTGAAAAGAACCTGTTTGACCCAGAAATTAAAATTTTTTACATTTGGCGATGAAAGTGGCTATTCGTATTGCTTAATATTTTCCGTGACGATAAATTATCATCATCAGAATAGCCTAATTATGCCTCAAAATGGATGTAAAAATTCTTTTCATTTTAAAAAAAATATGTGATAGAATATTCACATTAATAAACTTATTGATTCTGCCATTTTTTGCAGAAATTCTTCCTTATTAAAAATTTGTCTTTACTTAGTCTCCCCACTGATCATTGAAGTTATATGATAGAGAGATTTAGAAATACCAAATCCCAAGGAAATACCAACCTTTATGGCCCTAACAGCTGTTAATTAAATAGCATTCAGACTTGAGTTTAGAAATATCATTATTATTTATTAGTTATTAAAAGCTGAATAATTTACGAAATAGCGAAACGTTTATATTAATAATTTGACGATTTATGGCGTCTTATTCAAAAATGGTTAAGTACTTCTGATAAGTTTGTTTATATTTAAAAGTATCTTGAAGAGAATTTAGAATAAAAATGGAATAAAATATCCACCAATACTCCGTGTAATTAATTGAATACAAACACAATTTCATGAATACTTTTCACCTTTATGAATGCTAGTTTTACTATTACGTTACGACTTGGCATTCCCCTCTCAAATGTGGAAACATCTACATCATTAGCCGGTTAAACTTTTTTCTTGTCAATCCATTCAAAAATATTTTTTCCGACTTTAGTAATGTTAGATCCCCAACACAGTAGTAATGGTAGAAAGTATAGTCACTGTTAGTATGACCTATTTGACTTCAGGGCATCATTGGACTACAGCTGACTCAGACCTAGAGAAATTAGACGTAAACGCAGCTAGTCTGTGGCGCTTTATTAATCCAATAGAGATTGATTTTTTGGACGCGGATCATCGACATATTCTTAATGTTAATAATAAAAACACTATCAGAGTGATGATCTTCTCTGTCCAAACTAACTGTTAAGAAGGCAAGAGTGGTGCGCACTTTCATACTGACAAGGATTATGGGTATTTTTGAGATAAAATATAGACTCTACCTTTCTGAGCCTTGTTTGTCAGTATCCTATATATTTGTAATCAATCCTCAATCGTGTTTATCACTTAGAAAGCGTTATCTATTAGCATAATACATAAGACAACAAACTATAAGAAACGCTGAGCTTTAATAAACCGAGATATTTGTAATTTATGGCCGTTTCCACCTCGTTCTGGAAATTAAGCAGCTTGTTCCCAACTTTTAGAGAATATTCTAATGAACATGATCCTCAGAATAGCTCTTCAACTGTGTCTAAAATAATAGAAAACCGGTGGAATGTACCTCTACCAAGTCAGAAGTGACCAGATAATATCCATTAGAACACTGAAGATATCTAGATGATCAACGCCCCTAGTTAATTTTTTGAATAAGGGTGTTAGATTGTAAGTCTCCTTGTAAGAGTGGCTCCACAATCCTCTCTCTTTGCTGAAGTTAAACGTTGATGACGCTTCCCATGATTGATTTTAGGGAATTTATCGGGCGTTTAACTTATTCTTGGTTCTTTCGTAAACTTATTTACAAGTACATTTTAAATAAGCCACAACACTATACCTCTAAACTTTATATAAAACAAAATACACAATTTTCGGATAATTCAATTATTCGGGATCTTTAGCCCAGCGTGGTTTCCCACTCATGATCTCCTCCTCTGATAGGGGACTTAATAGGAATTCCATAAGTTCATTTGTGCTTGAGATCAACAGAGGCTGGTCCTCGAGGTCCTCTGAATTTGAACTTTCTGATAAGCGAATATTTTCATCCATGTTTGTATTAAGGGATTGGGTGTGAGCAATAGATGGTTCCACATCAGTTTCTAATGAATATCCGGAGACGGAAGGAACATTTGATTTGACGGAACAGAGATCACTTTCATTCACTTCCGCATCAGATACTATTTCAGTGAGTTTCAATTTACTTGCAGTTGCAGTGACCAGTTCCTTCGAAACTGGAGAAGATTTGCTTCGCTTTGAAGGTGAAGTTGAATATTGAGAGCCCTTCGAGTGAAGTTCTCTTTTATCCCCAATCTTTAATGTCGAATCGGCGGACAAGCTTTGTTGATCACCCACTGAACACAGGCTTATCTTAAAATTTTCTTTCAATGTATAGCGTCCTTCAGGAAGCGCTGAAAGAAATCCATATTTTGATTCCACCGCTAACGATTCTCTCAGTTTGAATCCTTCAAGCTCAGGAGGAAAGGTGGCATTATTTGCTAATTCTAGCAGGGCCTCTTTTATTTCGTCTTCAGTAAAGCCTCTATTTGCTGCATCGCCCCCGACTTTAGAAGAAAGATGGTAAATAGAGTATGCAATTTTTTCGCTGATCAGGGGCTTGTTAAGTTTAACGCCGAGTTTTCTAACGTCTTTTGGATTTATGTAACTCACACAGTTACGATAAACATAGGCCTCGATTTCACCTCTGTCAGCGAGTTTGCGAATGCAGATATCAACATCTGAAAAGGGGATGTTGTGACGAGTTGAGAGGTACTTCATAATTTCGCCTTTTTTCGAGGGCCTGTCTACTCTTATATCTTCAATGGCTTTTAAAATCAAATCTCGATGAAAATCAACACTTGCTAAATAGGCGTCTCTAAGATCTGCGTTTGAATAAGATGCGGCGTTTGACATATTTGTGGATTTTGATTTTTTCTTTTAAGAATATTCCATTAATGAAACTATACTTTGTGGAGCTTATGACTAAAAGTCTTGAATATAAATATTGATTTAAAAATCAAAATAAGTTTGATAAATACGTAAACAAAGATAAAATGAAGTTCGATTATGAAATATTTGCAAATTTGAATATATATTTTTTTTCTTTTATGAGTATTTACTTCAAGCGAACTGTAGTCAACTCCATTATGTTTAAAATTCCCTTCGTAGTCTCATTTGTCAATCCATGACAGAAAGGAGATTAATCTACTTAATTTATTAAGTTGATTTATAGAATATGAATATCATGGGTACTAACTCATACAGAAATCAAAAGTTCAAATCGTTGAAATATTTGAATACTCTGCTGTGAAACGGAGATTTGAAACATTTGGATATTGCAAAGAAAGTCGCATCCTTTATGATTTAAAAAAGCTGAACTCGCGATACATTGACTTCGTTATATGCTCCTTTTTGACCAAATTCCGTTTCGTCTCATTTTGAGCATATTTGCCATTTTGCGTGTTTAGATGTTACCACAAGATTGAGTTTTTAAAAACTTCTTTAATTATTATGATTAATGAAAAATTTTTTTGTTTTTTTTGTGATTTTGGGAATTATGCAAATATTTCCATTTAAATTTCAAAAAGGAAATAACTTTAATTTAAAAGTTTTTGGATGAAAATAATAAAATATATCTAAAACTCCTAAAACTTAAGGAATCTTTTGCGAGCAACCACTAAATTAGCAGGCTTTTATTTTATTAAATTTATACAGGAGATTATTTTAAGTAATCATCATTTTTATGTTGCTAATATTACTTAATATCAATAGCATCAGTTTCTTAAGCATTTATAATCTATTTATTTTTTTAGGTTTGAACTCAATTTGCTAATCGACTCCTTATTTCACAACAATGAAAAACGATTGGATCTTAAACATGACTTTGTTAATGCTAGATCTTAAAATTTTTTAATAAAAGTTTCATATCTTTTATATCATCAAAATAGCGTAAGGACAAGTTAATTTATGTATAACGAATATACGAAAGAAAATGTTGTGCGAATTTATTGAGTTATACATACGTATATGGGCCTATGCTCATATGCTCAGGATATGAAATGAACTGCTACTAAGAAAGACCTTCTACGCATGTCTTTGAATTTATTTTAAAACTCGTGCTCTATTAATTTTTTATTTTATCGTGTTTATCTTAATTCAGCTCTAAACTTTCAGCTGAGCAGTACTTGATTGATTATCGCTTCTGTATCCTTTCGTCAACTTTTTCTAAAATTATCTCCTAGGTTATATCACCGTACAGCTGACTGGATTTCGGAATTAATTTAACTTTCACTTTTTTTCAATTACTTATTCATTTATTTCAGTCACTTACGGGTTAAAAATTCCAAGGCTTTAACCTAAATTTAACTCTCATCTAACAGGAAATTAGAAATAGAAGCTTCTAAAATTATACCCTTTAGAAAGGTATTGTGATTTTCTAGGGTTCAAATGTTGTTTTAACAAATAAAATCGAACTATTTAGCCTAAATAGAAAGTATTTTGACCGAAAGATAGATCTGCTACTTCTCAAAATTTGAGTAGATAAAGATGGCCTTATTATGAATTTTTGCATTAGATAATGATTTTTATTATTTTATTTGCAACTGAAACACCTATCTTAGGAATAGTGACCTCCATGCTGCATAAGGCCCTTAACATATCCTTTAAAAGCTGTTTTACTTATATCTACAAATAACCATTAAAAATGACTAATGATATCACAAAATCTAATTCTGGTTGAATAGACCATCTCGCGATGTTTATTCATCTAAATAAGTTGTTAATGGTCGTTATAAATGCTGCCTCCGGTACGAGATGAAGACAAGAAAGGTAGCCACTAGGTTAAATATTGGTGACTGTGTGCCAGTGACCTGAAGACCCAAAGATAACGTCTTTATAAAGGAAATCTTCGGTTATTGTCCAATTTGCAAATGAGGAGGACAGACTATGGGGCATTGAAACAAGAGTACAGGGATATGAATACCACAAATAGTGCTAAATTCAGCATTTTAAAATAAAATATGCGTTCATCGACTAGACAAAATGAGTTTAAATTATTCCCATTAGCTTAAAATTATTTATAATACTTTCAGGGAATGTCTAAAGGGGATTAAGATTTTCTTTGAACATAATAGCAAATGATCGCCTTGTGTAAAACAAATTTAAAATACATTTTTATTTGATTGGAGGATTGGGTGAAATTATCACTGAGAGGTACTTTTAAAGTACTGCATTAACATATTTGAATTTCTAATCCCGAATTCTGAAAAAATAGCGGTAAATAATAGGAAAATTATTAACAAATGTAATTTTTCATAGGATAAGTTACTTAGTATTTTTTTGCTTTTCTGATTTATTAAAATCATTGAACACAACAGATTGGAAATATGGAGCACATTCAAATACAAATTGAACGTTTGCGGAAATATATGATTCACTTATATGAATTTTACGGCAATTTAATTTTTTCGCCTTTTTAACGATCGAATAAATTCAAATCCAACTTATACACCCTTTGAATCGATATCTACCCCTGATTTCCTAAAAGACTATAGTATATGAGCATGTTTTAAATATGTCTACAGTGTGTCAAAAATACTACCACCTAAAAAAAAATAAAACGAATGAAAATAAAAATTACGGAAACTGTATTTTTGATAGTGCATATGCGCAAAACACTTTCTACCTAAATTTCAAAATTAATATTATCACTATGAATTACCATAATCGAAGAACGTATAATTTAATAATATGCAATTCCAAAAATAAGGCTCTCTAAATTGCTTAAAAAATAAAAATAAAGTAAAAAAATGAAAACATGAATAACAATTTCACTTCTGTATATTAAGTTACTAAAACAACTTTCTAATGAAAATTAAATCTAATTGTATTGTATTCAAACCAGATTCATTTCAGAGTAATATCAAACAACATTATTTATTAAAAAATTGAAATAATCAACGAAAAATAATGTTTGAAATCAGGAACGAATATGAATTTATTGTGTCAATATACTTAAAAATAAACGAGAATTATTTTCCACTCTAAAATATGTATAAAATTGAGTTAAACTCCATTAATCTCCAGTGTAATTTTTATTCATTTAACACCTTTTTTATCGAACTGTTCTAATTTTTAACAATTTAAAGATAGTTGCTAAAGCTAAAATTTAATTCTTTATAAAGAAAAAAGTTAAATATTTGGTTTTATCATCCTCAAAAAGAAAAATTAGTTAGGATAAATATATTAGTATTTGAAAGGAATTAATAAAAAATGAAGGTGTTGAAAGTGTACCAATTTCTATGAAAGTTGAATTTTAATTCCTGCTAAATCATCATGTAGGATTTATTTCATTCAAAAAATTTTGTTTCATTTGCGCGCTTATTTCCTCACGCACGCATTTGTAATTTTTGTAATTTGTAATTTGTAATTTTTACTTCACAGGATAATTACAGTATTTACTACATTGAAAAGTTTTATTCAACCAGAACTTTGATTTCAACAGGTTCTTTCTATTTTATTTAGTGGGTATGATTTTTTTCACCATAACTCAGCAACCAAAAGTCTGAACTTGAGAATCCATCTTAAACTTTCCTAAATGATCCTTTGTGTACTTGATGTATAGATTTCATTGACCAGTTGCTTGAATTAGGTGGCTGGTCATGCTACTTCGGTGCGCCTGAATATTTGAATTACTAAAATTTTAATTATTTTAAAAAATGTTAACATATCAGGGCTCTGTAAATTTCACTCAGTTCATTAATTATTTTTTATGCATTTCTTATCAATTTAAATGCGCATAAATTTTATAAAATATATTCATTAATCCAAAAAATCCTTTCAGCATTATAAGGAATATTTCGAGTTTCTTGGTGAATGAAATCCAAAATAAATTAAAGTTATCATATTGCATGGTTATTCACGTTGATATTAATTATTTTCACATTTAACGTAACTGTCAAAATGTGCTAAAATTGTGTCTTCGCGCGGTGCAAATTTGGGTATATTGCTGACGTTTGCTTAATGCCGCGTCATTATTGAGAAGGGCTATATTGGGAGGCCAATAAGGTTATATCATTTCTAATATAAAATCAGCTTATATAATATTTGCAAAAGATGTAAACGTCCAATGGATTTCCATTTAAGTAAATTAGTCATCTAAAATCCAATAACATAATAAAACTTTACGGTAAGTCTTATTGTACGAATTTGTGCACAAAACGTTTTCAGGATAAATATTTGTGTGGTAATATTCAAATAATTAGTGTAGGACATTTATAAAGCAGATAAAAGTAAAAATCTCATTTAACTTCGTTTTATTTAAGATTCGATTAAGGTTCCGAAATTTCATTTATTCACGAAGTGAAAATAGAAAACGATTCATTTTTAATAATCATGTTTTAATTCAGTGATCTCTGCCGCTGTCAATGATTATATTCTAAATAAATATTAAAAAGCATTCCATAAGTACTTTGAATTTTAATTTACTTTCTTTTGATTCTGTTCTAAAATGCTCCCAAAATTATAATTATTTGTTTTTTTCAGTCCGTTAAATTTTTACTCTTGTGTGTGAATCTCTTCATTCAAATACAACACAGTTCGGCCCGGGATATGTGTGAGTGTTTCCTGCTTTCAATGTTGTTGTCAAGGGCAAGGCAAAATTTTTACAGGTTTCAATCACAGAAAAGCATCTAAACAGTGGAACCAGTAAAAGAGTCCAATATGAGAAGATGAAGGAGGTAGAGAATAAGTAGATAATAAATTTAAACCATTTAAAGAGCTTTACCTTATTTTTTAGGTACTTGTTTTAGATCATTTACTTTGTGACCAGAGTACATTCCTTCATTCTCCGATTCTTCAAATATCACATTTTTATTTTCAATCATCAGGTTCTGGCGTTAGTTCATGCCAGTTTGGATGTTTGACTATACTATTATTCTTGTTTAATTAGCCAAGATTTTAGTGGAATGATACGAGCTAGCACGACTTTGATAAAACAAAGCCTGCTAGAGTCCACTCTTAGGATTCTTTTATTGTTTAAATTTCCATTTCCTTCAATTTTCTCTATTTAAAATGCTTGAACATGTGTTAAGAATTTTTATAGTAAAGCGAATAAAAAAATATAGGTTGCTAAAATACTTCAACTCCGAAACCTGTTTTTAGCTTTTTATTTTACCAAGTAAGGCATTAAATATAGCGATTATTAAAATGCAAGCTTAGAAAAGCATCAAAATTTGCGGCATATTTAATTTAAAGTATTCGTAAATCCGTTTATTAACTCTAGAATTATAAATTTACATTGCTTTTGTTACTAAAGAAAGATGTAAAATAGCAAAATCCCGCATTATTCCTAATTATAACAAAACTAGTTATTTACCTCATTTCTTCCTGTTTTATATATTTAATTATATACACGGTCAAATAAGTTAATCATTTTGGAAGATATTTCATATTCTTTAAAGCGGTCGACACAAGAAGCAAGAGACATTCTTTTTGGCAGTGAGATCTCTTAACAGTAGGAATTGGCTATTGACCGGTGGCTCAATGTCTAATGTTTATCGCAGACACCAAAAACTGGGGATTGCGAAAGACGTCACTAATGAAGTCAGCTGACTATTCCTTTAAAACTAAGCTTACTGAATCAAATTTAAGCATAATGATAAATCTTGTTAGCATGATTATCTAACTTGAAATTTTTCAGGACTAAACTAAAATTCTATCTTCGTTTGACTTTGTTCTGGCTTTTCATTTATGGCATTTATTTGGACGCCTTAAAATTGGCCTTCCTAAACTTGAGAAGCTTTCTCTACCCAATAAGACTGGATTTTTAACCAGCCACTCAAAAACTGGGAACAAAAGCAAACAATAATGGGGATAAAAGATTAAATTTAACTCAAGTTTCTTTAATCACTCATTTTAATCACGAGCGACAGGTCAGTAGAAACAATGTTCAACGCCGATTTCGACCAGTTTGCAAAGCATCTATCCAATGGTAAGATAATTTAAATATGCTGGTATAATATTGAATTTTCCATTAAATTTTGTCATACTGTTTTCATTATTGATATGCAACTGCTTTTTACCATTATTTTCAGAAAATTATCCTCAGAGTGAAAAGAAATATAAGCCTGGAAATGAAAACAGTGACCAGCACAGCAGATCATCTTTACATTTTCCAGAAACCGTCTCTACTAACTCTACACCACGAATATGTTTTACTACTCATCAATTGACAGAACTGGAAAAGGAATTTCACTTCACTCCTTATCTCAATCCAAAACGTCGCACAGAAATTGCAATAGAGTTAGGAATTTCGGAAACTCAAGTAAAAATTTGGTTTCAAAATCGACGCATGAAAATGAAGCGCCAAAAATGTATCAGGCACTTATAATGTTCTGTTTGTGTTTTTCCTCATGTAAATTCTTTGGTCATGCATATCGCACCCGGAATAAAGGCTTTATAATGATTACCATTTGGGAATTGTTGGCGTCAGATTCATTTTTTAAATTTGTTTCAATATTTTTCCGCAATTAGAACGGTCAACTTAAATGTATTCTATTTGATAAACCTCCATTACTATTCCAAAAAATGATAAAAACCAACGCAAATAGTAATAATAGTGTCTAAATATTTAAAAAATAATCTTAATAAAAATTAATTTATATGAAAGCGCATATTTTAAATAAATGGATTTAGTTGAAATCTCTAAGATAACACAAATTGAGATATTATTAAAAAGAGAAAAAGTAGATATAATTACTTTATCTTAACTTGATAATTTTATCTTATTGCTTCACAGGCCAACTAATGATTCATTCCAGCTAATTACAAAATATATTTAAAACAAGTTAAAAGGCTACTTTATTTGAGAATAGAAGCTTGTTAAAATAGTGACTTATCAGATGTTACAACTGGAGATAATGGTGATTCGGTGCTTTTTGATTGCATTCTAAACTTAGGACATAGAGTATGTTCTAGATAATTCATTTTACGTTACTGATTATATCTGTTAAAGCTATAACAAACAGATAACCCATCTTTTACTCTTCCGACTTTTAACTTAGGTACAGAGGGGCTGGTAATTTGGTCGCCAGGGATGGGGCTTAGCCATCCCAGATTGAAGTATTAGAGGCTTAATACAGTGGAATCGGCAACGTCTTGATATCTTTCCATTTGATAAAGAGAAGAATGATAATAATTCAAAACCCATTTATGAAAGCGTTTTCCAACACTCGTCTTGGGTAGAAAGTGGCATCATAAAGCATCACTGGTGAGAGACTCGAATTCTGCAACCCTCCATGTCAGCCAGACTAAACCATTCTGATCACTAGGTGCGCATCGATGGGAATCAAACTCATGACCCCTGACATATCAGACATACACGATGACCGATGCGCCACCGGCACACTAAAGGAAATAAAGATATTTGTACCGCGACATGAACCCTGATAGCGTTTTAATCTCATCAAATGTGATTGATAAACTGACTTCAGTATTTTCAGACAGTTAGGAGTGATCGAGAAGTTGTCCGAAAGCACAACATTTTGAGTAAGCAAACGTCAATCAAAACTAACTTACGACAGTTTAATTACAAAATAATAATAGTAATCGCTATCGGAACTTTATTGCTATGTAAAAGTACTTCCTGGACTTTTTGAATTATTGAACTTATATTTTTTTAATTATAGCATATTAACATATAACTATCAAGTATCTAAATGCACCAATAAATTTATGGGAAATTAAGTATTATTTTCGTCAAGAGGGTTTTGTTTTTGCTGTAGTTAGATGTCTATTTTAATTACGAGTTGCTTTCGAATGTTCATTTAGGAAAAGAGTAAAAGAATAAGCCTTCAATTCGCACAATGGATTGTTATAATTGGATATTAGTTGATAAAAGATTTAAAGTTCATCATCATTAATGAGAGCAAATGGTTTTTAAGAAGTAACCTTAGCCTAACTTTGGAAGGAAGAAATCATTTACTACACATAATTATGATTTATTTCATTTTTGTCCTAATAATAGAACATTAAACTGACTTCGGTTCTACACAGATTGCCTAGTTTCTAAAGCACATCTGAGGTTAAGATGCAACAGTGCTCTTTCGCGAATATAACAATTCGCGATAAATAATCGTAAAAAAATAGTGCCCGTTTGCGATATAATTATTGAATAATTTAGAGGAACATAAAGAAAATCCGAATATTAAAACTGCTGGGATGGAAAATAGGGAAAAAATTATATTTACGTTTATGTCACTTTTAAATTAATGCACAATTACGCTTGAATCTTTCTGTTTTAATTAATCATTCTGTGTGTCATTAAATGAGCTCATCGATATTTATTACATTTCATAAACGGACATTTGCAAATTTCATTGCAGAATGCAGGTTTTCGAACATAACTCAGACACATCTATGCTACACATTTAGTCTAAGCGCAAACTTAATCAAAAACGAAATTATTAATCATTAATAAATAAAAGTATCAAAATGAGCCCGTTATCTCTTCAAATGGAATGTGCTATCCAAAACCTAAAAATGAAACACTTTAAAGAAAATCCGTCAGGTTAATAAATAAAGGTTTGATTAGAGCCAAATCCTTGTGTCTTATGGGATATTCGTTTATCTTAATATTGATCAAGCAAATGCTTGCACTGGAAGGATCCACTTGGTTTTCTTTAAACATGAATCCTATGGCTGTAATCTACATGTAAAAGAATTATCTGCATACCTTTTTCCCTCGTTTAGCCAGTAATAAAAGACTTTCCGCGGTTTATTCATTTCAAATTCTCGCAAATTAACGACTAAATAGAGTAATTGCTATAAAATAACTCCAATATGTAAAATTCTTGATTTTCCTGCTTCTTTCAAATCTTCTTCATTCGAATGAATTTATTTACATAACGATTGTAAATGATGCATAATATAGATCGACCTATCGATACGAAAACGTCCGTCTTATTTTGATATGGTGGTTTGGGCCGTTTTTGTATTACGCTGTTGCCGGGTCGTATTTTTAACTAGTGCAATGTCTTAGGGAATCAAAGAGTCGGTTATGGTATCCGACAGAGGAGAGCAGACCACAACAGCTTTGGCGGCGCAGTTATCGAATTACGCGAATAGGGAGGCCCGAATCACTTCAATCGTGAGGAACACTTTCATCCAGGTGAATGTCTCAACGTCAACAAAGGATCTGGAAGACTGCACGAAAACCTTGCAATGTTTAATCATAATCCTCTTATAGGTGAAACTTTTGTAACATGGTATGCTCAATACTGTGATATAGCATGGCAGATCTCCCCTCACGCCATTCATATTACAAAAGTGACCACTACCTATGTTCGTCCTACTTTCAACCGATGGATCATGCCGATCTATCCTGTGAAAAGATTATTAGCAAATTAGGTTCGGTCGTTGGTGTCAACAACTATCTCTTCAACTTGACCATAGGTGGAGATGAAAGTGTTCACTCTCATATAGGTATCGTTAACCGACTTTGCATTAGTTTCCGATTTGGTTCTCTCGAAGAAAACCAATTCAGATGTCTCATTTTCATTCTTGGTCTTCGGTCTCCTTGCCATGCTAAGATTCAACTCAGACTTCTGTCCCTCTTGGATAAGAAAACTCATGTCAGGAAGTCTCGTCGTCGAATCTGCTGGAGGACTGTTAATCGCGAGTGTTCAACTTGAAAAGACCTGAAAATGACCTACCATCTATCGAGCAAGAGGACCCGCTTCCCATCCGATAATTATCCGACCGATATGAGAAACAGTCACTCCCAAGATGCTGATTTTGCGGAGGACGTCGTCATTATCGAGATTGTCCTATCGAAGACGTCGCCGTCAGAACTCCAACAGCAAGGACCACAAAGAAGGCCCCTACCGAAAATCGCCTACGAACAATTCAACGAGGCAGAATCCGAACAACAAGTGAGCATTAACTCAGATGAGACAGAACCGTGATCGACACTGGCTCCGATATCTAATGCCGTGCTACTCTACGTATCGATGCGATACGAGACTACATTCCTGGAGAAGACGATCTTCAAGGAGTGCTACGTTACAGACCGAAGTATTAACCTAATGGGCCTAGACCTTATCCAGCTCCCATGACGAAAACGAAACCTGTCAGACACCTACTATCGGACCTACGAATGCGGAAAATCTCGTGAGAGGACGCAACCAGTGTCTGTATGTTGCCAAAATCCCTCATCCTTCTATTCATATTCAATCCCCGAAACCAGATTCTCTCAGGACTCAGTGCTAACCTACCACTCCGGACACACTAAAGGTGCTACATGCACTTCGGTGATAAATTTACGTTCGAAAGGGTCCGATGTTACTCTACTCTCGCCGACAACAAACAGATCAGCTATCTCTATCCTCCATAAACTCGTTGTGTACCGGAAACACTCGCTATCGACCCAAATACACAGTTTGAATCTTCATTTTGCCTAATTTTGCTTCGATCGATCGATTATCCAGCTACGGGAATCTCTCGTTGAGTTAGGACCACCTTCTCCCGCAGCAGAATTTAGAGGTCAAGATTTAAGGACAGCATGCGAAGAGTTGTTGCTATCACAAGAACTTTGTGTCTCGACAGGGTGCTATCCGAGGCGCGAATGTAGTGTTGAGACTCTTGTATATGGCCTCAGATATCATTTAAATTATCAATGGACAAATGCCATGATAGCCAAGCAGCATGACGGCAATATCTACTTGGGGACCGAAAAATACACTTAAGTTCGAGATCACTAACAACTCAGACCAGGAGGGCTTGGTTTGTTCAATTGTAAAAGATCATTCTTAAGGTAATCTTGATGTTATTAATTTTTTGCACTCCGTACCTCTCAATTCCAAACGGCCTGTGATCCCCTGATGTAGTGCAACGATGTGAAAGACACGATCAAGGTACTACGACTACTGGATTTCATTTCTCCCGTATCCCGGTCGATCTCGTAACGAGGACGGACCGGTTATCGAATAGCCGAACCATCGTGCTACATAAAAGAAAATTATACTTTCCCCTAAATAATTTTTATATGTAAGATTATTTTTTTCAATTTTTAGTACCTGCTTCTTTCAAATCCCTTATATTCGAACGAATTTATTTATGTTGGGGTTGTAACTAGTGTAATTTTTTGGGGAATTTATCAGCACCCGATTTATCTACATGTAAGTGAATATGATTAATACATGATATGTGCGCCACCCATGAGGAAATTTATATAACCAAACTCCGCATCATAGGTGTATTAACGTTAGGCCTATCAGAGCCACATCAATCGAGTATTTGGAATGAGACAGGCCACTCATGTCACCAGATCGGTTTGGAGGTGGTAGGCATGGCACCCCAACTTTTTAATGAGTAAATTAGGCTTATATATAAAAAATTTCTTCGGTAAACGTCAACCATGTCTCGTCGTCGGTGTCTCGGCGTAATGATCGGCGCCTGTTTGGGTATCTTTGTGCAAATGCACGAATACACTGCCTGCGGATCGCCTGCAGATATTGTAATGGAGACTTTATCACCAATCAATCATTTCTAATCGCCTTGTGTTGATAGAAATCTGCTGACTATAGCAATGGGTTGCTTCTTTCATTAGTCATCCGAACTCGTTTCGTGAGATTTTCGTTGAGTTTAAATAAATTGATGTTTACAAGTTAACTAGATGGGTCATTCACAAAATATGGAATTGTTTTGTCATATTTTTCGCATTAAATCATATACTAGCACTGAAAAATAAATAAAATCAATTGGGTTAATGAATGTGTATCGATTAAAATAGCCCATTCATAAAAAAATTTCTGATGTGCATTCGGAGCAAGTTTGAAATTTGATTTAAATTTTATCATGTTAACCTAAATGTGATATGATATTATAATTTATTTTCTTACACCGGATCACGAACGTCACTTTTGCCAATTTTGGTTTGATTTTTATAGCAACAAAAAATGAATAGTTATCAAGTGATCACGAATATCCATGAAAGCTTATCTCATTGTTTATCACCACTCAAACAGAACCAAAAATCGAAGGAAAGAATAATATTATGCATGCAATTTTATCAAAAATTAATGATTTCTGTTCGAATTTGATATTAAAGGGCGAGTTTGAAATATCTAATAGTCGTTTTATCAAGTACTCACGCCCCCGCGTTGTTTAAATATTTCGCGAATTAGATTGCGCTTATTGTGAGGATACTCTCAAAAATGTTTAAATTTGCCAAAGTTAACTTGAGTAAGCTTACAACAGGGGCATCAAAAAGTGAAATTGTGGATAATGATTTAAATCTTGAATTAAAAACCGGTCATGAATGTGGTTTGACGTTCAAGAAGTAAGTATATTTATATTCTTCATAGTGCAGATTCGACAAAACTGTTTTGTTATTGAGTGTTAAATCTAAACAGATCAACAGATGGCTGGAGAAGGACGTTTTTATTAATGTTAATAGCTCACAGTATCTGTACATAATAACTTTTTCGGATTCTGTTCAGATAGCTCAATTTATGGTAAGTTTTATTATGGTTTGTATACTGTTCAGGAAGCAATTTCTGATGCTGCAACGAAAGATCAAAATGACCGAAATGGCGGATCTGTTTTTGATGCAAGAACTGACTCGTGGTCGGCTGTCCAATATTTTCAGTTCTACAGTTATCTTAGCCAACAACAGAACATGATGCAGGTAAGAAATGCAACAAAATTTGGTTAGTGTATCTTTTCCCTCTAGGATTATGTGAGGACATCCACCTACCAGCGTGCCATTTTGGCTAATTCTAAGGTCGATTTCCTCGACAAGATTGTGTTGGATGTGGGCGCTGGTTCTGGAATTCTATCCTTCTTCGCGATTCAGGCTGGCGCAAAACGTGTTTACGCAGTTGAAGCTTCTAATATAGCCGAGCATTGCAGGGTTCTTGTTCAGGCCAACAATCTGTCAGACCGTATTATTGTTGTCAGGTAATTTATTGATCTCACTTTAATGCTGTCTTTTATACCTATTGCGACTGTCTGTCAATATAGTTTGCTTTTTATATTCATTTGTAGTGGCAAGATTGAAGAGATTACCCTACCAGAACCGGTGGACGTTATAATTTCTGAACCTATGGGGTATATGCTCTACAACGAACGTATGTTAGAGACCTACGTTCACGCTCGCAAGTTTCTTGCGCCACAGCATCGTGCTAAACGAAAAAATAAGAACGGTCCAGCAGATACCGAGATGCATGATGTATCCACTAGCGGCAATACGGAGGAGGTTTTCGCTCTGTGCAAACCCGGTGTCATGTTCCCCTCTGTTGGAAAGATGTTTGTCGCCCCGTTTTCTGATGAGAGCCTATTCGCTGAGCTCTATACTAAATCCAACTTTTGGTATCAACAGGTTCGTCATTAATTGATTGTGCCTTCTCACACATAAGATAATTCTGAGCTCTTAACACACTCTCTGCTTTGTAGAGCTTTCATGGAATGGATCTGAGTGCGCTGAGAGAGGCAGCTGTGAAGGAAAATTTTAGTCAGCCTGTCGTAGATACATTTGATATCAACATTTGTCCCGTGAATGACCCTTGTGTACACACCGTTGACTTTCGAAGCGTTGCTGAAGCAGAACTCGCTAATATTTACATTCCTCTTGAGTTTACTATCAACCAGTGTTCAACAGTTAGTGTTTACTGTTTCCCATTTGCTCATTCTAGGTACGGAATCTGAACTTAATGTTTTGCTTATAGATCCACGGCCTAGCCTTCTGGTTTGAAGTGGGATTTTTGGGATCAGAGACGGATATTTGGCTATCTACTGCCCCAACAGAACAACTTACGCATTGGTATCAGGTGGATATAGTAGTGTGATTATCTGTTGACTGCTTTTATTGCTTTCTCTGTGTTTGTTTATTGCACAAGTATTGATTGAGAAGGGTCTACTTCTTTTTCCTCTGTTCTCATGTTTGTAGGTACGCTGTTTGCTGGGAAACGCCCTGCTTGTACAAGAGGGACAAGTCCTGACAGGACATGTCAAAATGGTTGCCAATACTCGTCAGTCTTATGACGTGGAAATCGAACTTGTGATGCCTGCCGCTGGCACAAAGGTACATCTGTTTGCGAGACACTTAAACCTTTAAAGATCGTACTATTCCTGTAAATAGGAAAAATGTCTTTAGGAGAGGTTATATAAATTTAGTGAAGTTAACTCATAATTATTGAAAAGATAGTAAGATCATTAATTTTGCACATTTCATGGCGTTAACCATTTCATCATAGGAATAGAAAAATGGTCTCTAGAATGTTCGATTAGTCTTTATTCGTATATTTGACAGATTAGTTTGTGCATGCAGGTAGTGAAAAGGATACTGAAATGCGCCGGTCAGTTTCGGCGTCTTTCTAATTACCGGATAGCTTATGAATTGTTTATTTTATTTCCTAAAATTTAAAGTTCGTACAAAGAAATTTGGTTATACTTTTTAACATATTTGCACTTCGAATAGGAGTTATTTTCCTTCAACTGGAGTTCTTTGTGCATGCGTTTCTTAATCTTCAAGAAAACCGATAGTTTTTTGCTTGTTAAGCATTTAAAAATTCCTGAATTTGTGCTGGATGACATTTTTCCGAGGAAAAGATGTCCTTTATTATTTTTCATTGCATGTTTCACATTTTCTGGCCATTCAAGAAGCTTTTATTAATTAGAAAGCTTAAATTTGGAAGTTCCTAATAATGTTAATGAGATTATGTGTTCTATTTTATGGAAAACTTTCCAAGCCTATTAAAGAGAGTACTAATAACTCTTAACCTAGATATAAAGAAGATTAATTGGGACTACCCTGACAAGAAACTACCATAATTTTATTCCTCTGCATAATTCAGTATAAATTATTACTTTGGTCAAAGAACATGTTGACCATTGTGTCATTGGTGTAATATTTCAAATGTGGAGGATTGTTAAGTTATCTCTGCACTATGCTCAATACGAGAAGGGAGAAAGCCATCAAAGATACCGATGAACACGACTTTATTCTCCATGACATTCAAAAGAGAACCGTCACGAGCAAGGAAGTGAATAGACAGAATGATGATGTTTATATGTTAGGAAGTAAGGTCAAAGAAGGGTTATGGTTTGTCTTAAGTTAAATAGTGGAAAATCTTAATAAGCAAGTGTCAAGGATCGTGTCGCTGTGCATCTCTCTGTTTTCATAGAACTGAAAATGAAGTTTTAGTAAGGATGATAATAATGTCCTGAATTCCATCTTGAACCACTTTTTGTTGAAATTCTCCTGCTATTTCGAATTTTGGCTAGACTAGTTAAATAGACGTCTATTCTTGTATTCATAGAAAAGCGTTTGCTTTATTTCCAAATGTACTGTTTGTGTCAATCCACTCTAAATTTCTAAGTTCATTAATCGAAGTATTGATAATACTTGATTTGATAAATTCACATTTTACCACTCCCCTTAGTCGGTGTGACTGGCCATCTACATCACCAGGTGTGGATCAATTTCATGGTCTCTGACTTATCAGACGTACATATTGACCACTGCGTCATTTTTCTAATGCATAGTAATCCCCAAGACCTTTTGAGAAAGATTTTTCAAACACTCGCTTTGGGTGAAGTAGCAGTGTTATCTTTTGAGAAGCTGAAACTCATTTCTCTTTATTTTTCAGAGATAATCATTTCCATTGGTCATTCTGCTCATCCGATAGGCATCGAACCTGTGACTTAAGCACCTTTTTCCATTTTAAATAGATAACCAATCACCTGGATTTGAAGAATCCACTCTTCCGTTACACTGGTTATCCGCCTGCTCCACCCCCTGGCTATCACACCAAGTCACCCACGGAAACATACTATAGCAACATGACCACCACCACGGGATGCGCTTTAGGGCAAGTTCAACAGCAGCCACAACAGACAGCGACGGCAGCAGCTTATGTGACCACAAATGCTGTCAACCCCGTGAACACCGCTTCGCCCGGCACCCTCATCTTCCCGACTACAGCCGCGGTTGATCAAAATGTGGCAGCACCTATGAGTATGATCCCTGCTGCTGTGGGCACCGTTATTCCTCAGGCTGTCACTGGGTTGACGCTGAATGCAAATAGTGCCGATATACTCACTAATGGATGGACTATTGGAGGTGAGTAGCCCTTTCATTTGAAACTCCTCATGTTCTGTAAGCGTATGTACAGTTGTAAATCTGATTTCTCAGGGAGACTTAACCAGTGGAGCTTAAGCAATCTACTCTTGAGACATTTGGTCATCTCTGAACCAGAGGTAGAAGTATCTTGAATGCCGTTTTCTAAGCTATCCATATATCTTCCTATTTGTGCTATGTTTGTAGCTAATTGGCAAAGAGTCTACTCCCATAAGTACATCATGAAGAGTACATGGCGGTATCTTTTATGAAAGGCTTCTAGGATAGTTAAAGTGTTTACTAGCGATTGGGCCTATCATTTGAAACATGTATAAAAGAAGAAAAGTTAAATAAAGGAAGGGAGGAAATTATTGTTAGAATAGGTTTATAGAAATAGGAACCCTTAACGCATTATTTAGGAAGTGATATTTCGGAATTATATCTTATACTCATTATAATCGATGGATTATAATTGCCTTAAATTTTTGAATCAATACAATTAAAGTGGTTGTGTACATAATTAAGTAATTGTGAAATTAGATAACTAACTGAACGCAAACTTATCATGTAAATGGAATATTTACAATACTGCAAGTTTCTTTGTGTAGCTGTCCTTTCTAGAATTGTTAGTGTACGTATCTTAATCGTCTTTTTTATCATTAACTACGGCTAATAGTAATAAAGATCATGTAAAAATCAAATTCACAAAATCTACCAGTGTTACTTAACTTTTCCAACTATAAGAGTAGCGGCGTAAATACTGCGAACGTTCATTTAATAGTGAATTAACTATATTATCTATATCATGAGAAAGCATTTGTTCATGGTGAAAACCAAATGGCACATAAAAAAAGAAATGAGGCATCAAAGCCCTAATTGTTTCAATTCTGGATCTATTGAATTGTTCAATTTCTCATAAGGGATATATCTCGCTATCCTAATGTTGCAAAGGTAAATTTCATTATCTGAGCTTTAGGTTTCTGGATGAGTTCGTGTCCTCAACATTCACAGCTTATGAACTTGTTTTACTCGATTCAAAAACGAGCAGACGGAAATAACATATCAGAACTTACCATAGTTCACTCAGGCTGAACTCTAAAAATGTGATAAGTAGCCTTGAAAAAAGTTAAGGTTTCTAAGATTAGGATAATTAAGGATAGTTTGGTTGCTAATGTAGATCAGTGGTTTACCGAGAGGAAGCATCATAGCATTGGATAAAGGAGAGGGACGAGTAGAGTAGAAGATTCGTGCTGGGTTTCATAATAAATGCAGCTGACTAAAATAGAGGCTTGATGGTCGTTTGATGTATGCCGTCGATAAAAGTCATTATCAGTTGACATTTCAGGCATTAACCAACTTGCTTGTGTCCTGTTAGCTATGGAATAACTGAACCTACTTATTGAACGTAGGAAGCTCTGTTTGGCTTGAATTGTTTGCGCTAGTTTTCGTCATCAATTTCTTTTATTTCTCTCGATAGTGTTGCCTTAATGAATCGAATGTGTATGTGTTTGACCACACATACTTCTAATACGCGCTAATTAAAGAATAATTCATGGTATCTTTTTACTTCTTTGTAGCTCAAAAGTGATTAATATAAGTTACGTTTCTTGGGGAAGAATTTATAGCGGCCTTTAATCTGTTAGTTGCGCAATATTGCTCAGCTTAATATTTGATTCATGGACGCGGGACATTAATAGCCCTCAGTTGACTGATTAAAATAATTATTTAAGACTTTATAGAAGGGTAAAATTAGATAAGGATTCAGCACTAACTGATGATTGTATTTTATTGCATTGAGAACTGCGTGCAAATGTCTCAGAAGATCCCAGAGGGAACGTGCTTTGTCTAGATCACATTATATTGTGCCAATTACGGACAAACTTGACGACAGGAGGACGTAATTTTTACTCAAGTCATCGTATTTAAAAGGGACTTTATCATGTGTTCCGTCACTGAGAACTCGAATACCCTATTCTTAAGAAGATTCTGTTAGAGATTAGTTTGTAGCATATTAGCAGGAATTTGTTCCGGATTAGTTTGTGTATCCCTCGTGCAAAGCTTCAAGCTGATAGTTGGGATGTTTGCAATCACTATTTGAAAACACTGAGTGGCTTAGACCCAAGTCTTAGGGATATTGGGCAAAAAAATGTAGAGTAAGTCCATTACGGCGCAAGGTTTGGAGCTTTCTAACATTGTGATGTCCTCAGCTATTGAGCTGCCAATCGAAAACTTGGGGTGATTAAGACCCTATCTCCGACGTGCTTAAATACCAGTTTCAATGTACCTAAAGTTAGAATTCGAAAGAGTAACTGAAGGCGTTTCCTGAGTTAGTACGAAGATGGGACTGCAGTTTTGGAAAGTGGTTATTAATAGATGCGCGCCGTATGTCCGTCAAAGTCCATGTTTACAAAGCCTGAGATCACGAGCTCAATGCTCGTCGGTGCGTATCTAGTGGCGTGAGTGATCAACGAGAGAGGCGTTAGAATGTGTGTCTCTCGTGTTAGCGCCCCCGGGAGACCCTTAAGTTGAGTACTGTGAATACATATCCTAATATACTTAGAACCGTTAGTAGACAGCAAAACAGGGCCACCGAATGTTAGACGATCAGTGGGGTCAGCAGCTGAATGGACAGGATTAGCTATAAACCTGTTTACCGACGACAGTGAGGATTACAGAAAGTAAAATTGTAGATCTTAAAGCATCACGTGCTAGCAAGTGGCCATCGATTTCAGTCACTAATACAGAATGGACGAGATCAGTGGTAAGCCTGTTTACCGATAAAAAAAGCATGACTGCGTAATTTTTACGGATCAACTGAATAAAAGTAGTTGAGTAGTAAAGCACCGGGCGCTAGCAGATTATTGAAGTGAAGGTAACTTAGGAATTCCTAGTCTACATAAACTCGAGAGAATAGGTCCCAAATTCTGACAGTCTAAGTTTACCTTTCGCTTTTTCTGCATACATGTCTAAACTGTCGTGCTCGTTCTGTTACAAAATGTGTATCCCTTCCAATCCGAGATAAACTCTATTTTCACATTTCAGGTCAGCCACCAGTTTTGAATCAAACTGGTGGTCGCTTTCTCTTGACATCTCAAGTAGAATATAATCCGCGAACGTCTATTTCATAAACACAAATCCTCCCCGATCCCTAACATTGTAAAAACAACACTGCTTCTAAAAGACAATCTCTTTCTCTCCTCATTCATTCCCACCTCATGACTGAAATGTTTACCCTCCATCATAATATAATACGAATGTTTAACCACTTTGGCAGGTCATTCGACCATTTTCTTGCCCTATGTTCAATGGATGTTTCTATTCACTCCTCTTTTTGTTGGTTTGTTCCTTCTTCCCTAATTATCTGTTTGTGTTATACCTCATGAATATTAACAAAACAAACGCTATTAAAATAAAAATATATGAACTGATGGGTTAATTTGATTCGTCTTCATTGATCTCATCTTGGGAATCGGAAAGATCATCTTCATCTTTTTCTTTCCTGGAGGATAGGTCAATTTTTTCCAGATATTCTGCAACCTTGGAATCGGAATCTTCCGTTTTAGATTCCATTATTCGTAATATCGTTCCTGTAGATTAAAAAGTTAAGAGAAAGGCCGTTATCCAAGTAAGAATTTAAGGGAATTTTGCAATCAACACTAACGTCGTTCCCTCTCCCGCATCTTTTTTAGATTGGCAAAGAAAAGTTTCTTGGTTTCGTCTTCTTTGGGATCCGGTCTATCAAAAATGAGATGATTAGGTATCGAAATAAACCAACAGTGGAACCACAATTTCATTCTTCTGGGCGCATTTGCCACAAATATTTAGACTAACTATGCAGGATTCACAGACCGTGTAATATGCTCGTTTAATAGTTCGCTGACAGCACTTAATACTAAGGAAAGAAAGATTAGAACTAAGCACGATTTACCAGGTGCCCGGTTTCGTAAGGGGCTTGTATTTCTTATATTTGATCTTCCATTCGATAATTTCCTTACATCGCTGACATAAACCATGCATTTCTAACTGGCTCAATTTTTCAGTTAGTTTAGAAGTATCATGTAAATTGTTTTTAAAGGCCCTCGTGTTTGCATATTTCTGTGGCCTATGTCGATGAACATTGCCGCGTTGTGAACTCATCGTGGATACCTTAAAAACATTGATGCGATGAAAAAATAATGACAAAATAAAAATCATGAGTATTTAAGTGTAATAGGACAAATAATGCAAAAACTAAGTACATACCCCAGTTGCGCAACCTAGTACTCACGCCTAAGTCAAGGACAAAATTAGCTTCACACAAGTCGCCTTTGTAAAGGATAATATAAACAATGTATAACCTCAGAGCGTATTCTTCACTTAAATTACTAAACCTGTACGCTAATTTTTAGTAAAATATTTCTATTAAAAATTTTCCCGCTCCGATCATTTCATTAATTGGAACGAATCAATTTCATTTTATTGATCAAACCTATTAAATTCATGGATTTTATTTTTATATCTGCCTACAAATCTGTAATTTTTAATTGCAAATTTCATATTTACAAATTACAAAAATAATTTTATTATCAAATATGTTTTTAATTTTTATTTTCCCTGGAACAGACAAGTTCAATACATCATAATATGAGAACCAGAACCGCTTATTGTATACTTGCAAACTTAATCACCACAAAGTACTATTATAGTCATTGTAAATCCAGAAGCATTGCAATTGCAATGACTCCCATACTAAAATAATTATTTAATTTTGAGCATATGCAGAGTATTCTATTGTAATATCATCCAAGATTCAGCTGGAACAAATTTAAATAAAACCATTTACGTTGGCAACACCACAACGAAACGACAGCCCAGTTGCAGGAACATCAAAACAATTTTTTTCACGTATATCATTCGATTATATTTTATCCGTATAATCTTATCCTAACTAAAATATTATATAAAATTTTCCGCATAGCTTCATAGAGTGCTGACATTTTACAAAAGTTACCATTATTATCTGATACATACAAATGTCAATGTAGTGGGCAAATAAGTCGTTTTGGAATGTTTGACCGTAATTTAGAAAATTATATCTTTGTGTTTACGGCTAATGATAAAAATTGATATCTCTTCTCCCATCGAAATGATAAATAAGTGAAAATGAATTTGACCTAATTAAGAAAATAGAACGAAAACCTACACTTTTAAGCGCTACGTGTTTACATTTTCCTAATTACTTTTTTTACCTAAAAACTATTGGCAAAGCATTTTCCATGTGGCAAATTTAGTGAATCCAAGAGGCAGTGAGATAAAGTTGAAATGATATAAAATTTCATAGCTCCTCACGAAATGTCATTCATCGGCAGTATTTTCCTATTTTTTAACCGTAATTGAATTCGATTTTTTCATTTCAGGTATCAATAATCAAAATATTATTATCATTTTTCCAGCTCTATTATTAAAGTGAACTTTGTTTAATTTTTTAAATTTTGAATATCTTCATCTGCTAATAGCTATAAGAAGATGCAAATGAATAATTTTGTATTCCCATCTGCTATAACGTAACCAACTAGGAGTTCGGCTAGTAATCTCACAGAGCCAATAATCTAGAAAACTCGGTAAAATAGCAACTTAACACAGAAGCTAATAACCCATGGCAGATAAGTAGGCACGTTATAGTCGACACGAGTGTATTAACGAAACTCACTCTCAATCGGTATTGACTTAAACAAAAAAGAATAATTATCAAGCGTTTTTTATCGGTGGGGAAATAAAGAAATTACATTTTTATTCATAGAAGGAAAATTGGGAGCGGGGGAAAATAATTATCCTTTCTTCTAATACTAACCAATCACTTAAGCGAGCTGTGTTAATCACAAACATTAACTCTCTCTGAAACTGAAGGATAAAATTGTGAAATTTGAGCTTTGGAGCAGTCAGATTTTTAGAAATGAACTATGAAAAATTGAACCCTTTTGTTACTTTGCGTGTTCAAATGTTACCTCATGATTAAAATCTTGAAAATTTTCTTTCTCGGCCATGTGCACTAATAATTATCCTCCCCATTTTATGCTCCTACAATCACCTTAGTCGTTATTAATGACTTACGTCTAAAATCTTTAATAAAAGTTGTAATTTTTCATTATATTCTTAAGACTAACTTTTTATAAATACCTTGAGGTTTAAGTTTCATTTCTTTATTATCATAGTATTTGTTTAATTAAGCTCTATTTCAGTTGGCGATCATTATTGACAGTATTGCGATTTATTAAAAGAGCGCAATCTTCTACACCTCCTTGAATAGTGAATTTTATATCACTGAACCATGACGGAATTTGAGCCTGCTAATCGAACTGTGTAGTCCGACGCCTTAATTACAGTAGTACATACCTTTCTTGTTTTCAGAGCTGAAAAAAGTCCCACGAAAAGGAGTGTAGTGTTTGAGGAAATGCTAGATCATTTAGCTTTTATGTATTTCTTTCATCGAGAAATCAGCTGCTATGGCAAACAGATGTCATTCAATATCTGAAAACGATAAGATCTTGACTGCACCATCCACAGGTTGCCCTCGTGTGTGTACTTACGCATAGATACCAGTTATCATGCCCTGAGACATCGGCGTGTAGACATGACTGACGTCTCACAAAGAAACGTTTGCATTCAAACTCTAAATTGTTTATCAATAAACTGTGTCGTACTGATCTAGGGATATGAGTGACTTGACTTACTCCTTCTGTGTGGCCTCGGTTCATATAGCTGCATCAAAACATGATATGTGTTTGTGCAAACTCGCCAGATGTCACCGATTATTGATTTGATTAACGATTTCTAGGTAGTGTGCACAATTTCAATTACATTTCCAAATGACAGGATTGACCAATTGCACTTGTCTTACATCAAACTCGATTTCTAAGGTGTTTTAGATAAAAGTTACTATTGGGTTATCACTGTGGCTCTGACTGTTAAATCACTTAGTTGGTGATTGAGTTTGCTTTAAGAATTGGACATGAAGGAATTTTAAATATTTACTAATAGGATTTATGTGTGTATTTGGAATGTGACGGAAAGCCTTGAAGAACGGAACAAATCGGCGAAGGCACACCTCTAATCCGATTGGCAATCATTCGGATTGCATCTGATCTAGAAAACAAATCAGATAAAGAGAACAAAGTATGTTGGCTGATAAAATGGGATAAATTGTGGAAAGACCTTCCTCGATAGTTAGGCCCAGAAATTATTCTAAATAAAATAAATAATAAAATATTTATAATTCTGATTCCGTCAAAAATTCCCATGTTAAGTTTCGATTTACTCATATATTTCTAAACAGTGAAGTAATTTGAAAAATTTTGAATTATTTTCCATTAACTCAAGATTTCTTCAACATGCTGTAGTTTTCTAGTGAGCATAAATCAGATAGAGTGTTGAATGAAGGAAGACTTTGTCTTCCAGACCTTGTAGAGTTATGCATTTGATTTGGCAATTATACACATGTTGGTTCTTTTAAAATTTCCCACTTTTTATATAATGCTGTTGAGTCCCAAATTGAATACAGATGCAACTACAATGATTCAAACCCCATAAAATTTATATGGAAAAGGCGGAAGTGCTTTAGCTCCAAAAATGATTGTGCTATTTGGGATACCTCAACCGACTCTTAAATTGCTTAAAAAATTACGCTAGTTATAAATACAACCTAACAAAACGAAACCACGCGCACCACCATGTCAAAAACAAGACACACGTTCTTGTATCGATAGGTCAATCTATATACGCGCAATTTACAATAAATTCGTTCGAATGAAAAGGAATTAAAAGGTGGAAAATAAAGAATCTTACATGTAAGAATTATTTTTGGGAAAAATATTGCTTTCTTATATATGGCAGCTTTTTACTCAAAAGTTGGATAAAAGTCTTGATCTAATTGACAGTCGAAGGTCAACACACTGCCGAAACATTGACTAACAGTCAAGATCTCAAGAGCAGTGTGCATTTACATATTGATAGGAATAAGAAGACGAGAGATGTGAATTGTTCATCCCGACATAATGTGATAACTCTACGGCATTCTATCAAGAAGAATGCCGTACATAATGAATATTATCACTTAAGTGGAGATCTTAAATTGGAAAGAGAGTTTGATGGAGATTTTTATCGTTGGAATAAAGCCCAACACTAATTGATTGACGTTATACTGAGGTGCGTATTTTGATATCCAATAAGGGGTTTTGTTCGATTAATGTCGCACTGATCGCTCAAGTAGAAAAGACTTAAATTTTATGATTGGGTGCGCACGAATCATCAAAGCAACTGGCTATTAAGATTGAGCGGTGGTTTGTAAAGTGTGTATTCTGTTCTAAGGTTTCACATCTACGTTGTATTCCTAATAGCCCAACAATCAAATGCTAGCATATAGAAAGTAAAAGGGTATATTATTAGGGAAAATAGAAAATAAGAATTTTCATCCAAGGTTAAGTATGAACGAGTTGGTTAAAAACTATTCCATGGAAGACCTTATGATAACCATTTTTCCTCCTGTCTTTAAATCGTATCTTCCAAATGAACCGACCCAAACATTTATGGACAAATTGAAGCTGACAGATTTTCATTGACCTTGTGTAGGTACATTTTTCCTGTTTGAAGTCAGTTATTCAACATTTGACCATATCATCCCTCACCCCTTTAAAGCAAACTTTCGTTAATTCACCCTTACATATGAAGTAAACTGTGTATAAAATATAAAAGACATTCGACAGACTTGGTCTCCTTTGAGCCCTTCGGATAGTCTAAGAAAATGATTAGTCTTAATCCTAGAATAAATAGATTAAAGCACCCTTACTCTTAGTCTTGAAGGACGAATCCCTGTACGTTTCATGCACTTTTGTCTGTCATCACTAATCTCTGAGACGTAATTATCTCGACCTCACAGTGACACTTGAAGCGCCTGACCCGACTGTAACTTCAAGTCCCTTGTAGATAACCGTCGTGTAACCTCATGTAGTTTATTTTAACTATCGGAATAAAGCTAATTAAGTGGTCCTTGAGCGAGCGTTGCAAGGGTTCAGAGTTCTCCAGCGACGTCCGGAAACACTTCATTTGTTCACATTTTTTCTCCCAATATGAGAATATATAAAGCCTTTTTTACGAACATATATAAAAATAAAAGATAGAGGCACACAGACAACTGTCAGTTACCGGCTCCTACGATTCCCTCTAACCTCCTCTCTCCCTTACTCGCTCGAATCCTTATCTTGGCTTATGCAACCACTGTTACCCCAAAAGTGGTATTGGCCCCATAGTCTTGAGATGGTTTCAATACTTCTTTATTTTTTACTATAAATAAGTCCATAAACAACTAATTAAAATAATATTCTTCTATTTGTAGGTAATAAAGAAAATTTTAGAGATCACTGATGGAACAACTTGCTTTGTTGAAGCACAAAGTCATCCTTATTAAAAGAAATTAAAAATTATCTTTCTAAAAACCGTTTGATCTTGCTTTTGTATGAGAACTTTAATTTTTAAGTAAATTTGGAAAGTTTCATATTAAAATAGTATAGACGGAGTAGCAAAAATGCAATAGATGGACTTAATTCATACACATTTTTGAATGGAAGAGTAATCCATTGATCCAATTACAGGACAATATGTTAGCCAAGAGGGTGAAATCTAGCGGTGTTAAAATAACCGTATTTTAACTTTACTAAGGTCAAATTTCATACAAGTACCAAACTGAATTCACAATTTGTATAAAGCAGACAACAAGTATTTTATTTTGCAGTGTTATTTGAGATCAAGACAAAGACAAGGCAAGGTGCAGGATGGGATGGATCTATATGTGAGTTAATGAGCACGGTCTTAAAATTTGATTTATGCCAAGTTCTTTCTTTGAGGCTTTTAGCTTTGGAATGAGCTTAGGGCATTTTGTTATTTTCATTCCTTAATTGCAAGCAGATTAAGAGAATATTAACTGAGATTACTATGAATATAATTATGTAATCACTATTATTTATTAAAAGTAAATGCTAGAAGTATACATTTGCAAAAATATCAAATTTATCGGTCGAAAGTAGATGGAGGTAAATATGTAATAGCGAAATTTATACGTGTCAATCTAAACAAAACCACGCTTCAGTAATAGGACATCTCCAGCTGCGCTATATATAGCATTTGTTTGACGGTGTTATTTACATTTCAAAATAATTGTGCAGAAGTGGTGGGAATAAATAGGAAATATGGAAAGGTTAATTTACAAATAGCGAAGACGCGGGCTTACTGTTCTAATAAGAGACATTTCAGAAATTTCAGCAGTTTTAAAATCACGAAAGATCTGAAAAATGGCTACATTGTTAATTTCGTTCGAAAAGCCAAAGAATAAAGGGAAAAATGGTTTTATTGAAAAGAAAAATAGATTAGAACGTCATTTATGAAAATGCAGAAATAATACTAATTTATTTACAAATTTAATATAAGAGAAAGACCACTTGTAAACTTTAGTCAATGATCAATTATATTTATATGTCAAACTGATCAAAATAAGTATTTACAAAAGTTAAAATACTTTTCTGTCCGTTTGAAAATTTTGATGTAACTCTTGACGTCGAGTTAAAAGGATAATCTATCCATTTGTAAGTAAACAGTAGATTAAAGAAACTTTTTTTCATGATTGATTCTAGTTTTCATAATTTTGACTCAATATTTCTGTAATTTTAGAAATTTAAAGAACTGTTGATTTCAAATAGCAAAGCCTTACCAAATGCACTACTTTACCAAAATTTTTTTTATAATTTGGTTGCGCAACCTACGTTTATGGGAAATGGTGCTTAAGTGTGTTTTAAGAATTCCGCATTTGGTTGGAGGCCATTCACGGGTGCATTTCTGCTTTCTCTCTTTCGTTTTAAGAACTAAAATAAGATCAGTATATGTAAAGTATTGCCATGAATAAATTATTATAGCATTAAAATAGCATTTCCGTTACCAAATAGATTACAAAATGTTCCATTAATAGTGAAAACAGTTAAATCTTCCGCTTGCGACAATTTTCACTGCGTACGAGATGAGAAAGGTAAGATCAATACATATATAATTGGACATGTCTTTATTCGTCCAGGCATCAGTAAGCCAGTCCGAATTATGACGTCTAATTAGGCCTGCATTTATATATGGGATGGCGAAGTTTTGTTTAAAGGGAAAAAGGTTAAAGCGTAAACTAACATTTGGATAGCATCTCAGTTTAAAGGATCACATCACCAGGCCTCTAAAAGAATAAAAGTGGTAATCCCAAATAAGAATACTTTTATTATCCGATCAATAAACTTACTTTAATATTCTAAGTATCTAAAAGACTAACAAGAGGAAACAACCTCTCTCTTGTCAGATGAACAAGAGTTGAGATGTACCATTAGTTTATTATATGAGATCCGAGAAAGGCAAGAGCAAAGAGAGAGTTAGGGACAGGGGAGCTGGTTACACGTCTAAACTGTTTACGCGATAGTCGTACGCTTCGAAAGGTTGTCTGTTTAGTTCTCTTTATGAGTCACCTCGTGGCTGTCTAGACTGCGCAGACCTATGAGCCGTTATGGAGCGGATCCAAATATACTTGCGTGACAGAGTTATTAGAAATCATTAGATGTTTAATTCCAACCGTTTTTCCCTCTTTTCAAATAACAGATACCTGTTTTATTCATGAATATTAATTTTACAGAAAAAATGCTTCATAATATGTTAATTTTATAAGCATTTGAAAAGGGAGATTATTCTATTTTAGCACTGTAAAGAAACACAAAGCATATGTGAAGATAATGTTTGGATGATGATTGAGAATATTGCCACTAAATTCCTCTTTTTCAACTTTAAATTGATCATTAGCATATATTAGCATTTCAATCAGTTTGCCCAAAATTGTTAATGGAAACAACCATTCTGTAATTTAAAACATGGAATGTTTTTGATTCCAATTTTAACTTATTTTTTTGCAAAATTTGTTGTATGGCATTTTTCCATTTACAAATGAATGTTTATAAATATTGTGAATGAAAACGAAATTGGATTCGAAAAACCTTAATTCGAAATTCAAATCAAACTTTGGAATCACCTTCTATCCCGATTGTGTGTACGTTTGTGTTTTTATTTTTTTGGCCGCATTATTCGACATTTAACATTTGGTCTGTTTTATTCAAATATTTTCGTAAATAAAATTTTGAGGTAAACAAAATAATTATGTATTTGCCATATTACGTAACAACCATCATGGAAAGCAAAATTCCTACATCTATCAGTTTATTCTTGTTTGGTTTTTATTAATATTGCGGTTAGTAGGTAATGATATAAATATGGTTGTCTATTAAAGTGCATTACATCTGTTGTAGTACGTACGCACGCTGATGCACAGATCTGCTCTGCCTCTGAGTTGCGCCCATACCTGATTATCAGTTGCTCATCCTTCAATTACAAAATGACTCACAAAGGATAGAACCAGCCAAGCATAAGTGATTTCGCTTGTATATAACAATCCGCATTGCTCTATCCCAGTAATGATGCTTCCCTCTTTCCTCCCAATTCCTCATCCTACTCCCTTTTTTTCCCTCTCATTCATTTTCACTTGACCAATATATGTTTGCTTAACCCAACTCTTGGTCCTCCCACTAGAGAAAGGCTCTCGTGTCTTGTTAGCCTTTAGAAGGCAATTCGTTCTATGAGGGATTATCTAGCACAATTTGGTCTACCATCTGAAGTAGCACGTCTTCTGATAAAGTTACTTCACTGTATCGGTTCAGACCCCTGTAGAGAGAAGGTAGAAGACTTTTAGCTCAAATAACGGTTTCCCTCTGTTAATAACGTACATTGGTCTAAGTGGCTTGGACTTGAGTGACTACTTTGATAGCCAGCGTTGAGGTGACTTAATTCTCGGGTACGAATATGAAAGAATCGAAAAATTTGTAGACTTTTATGAATCCTGATCAATGTTTCAAAAATATTCCATTTAATCTTCTAGCATTACTAGGATTAGTTATTTTAGATCTGACAAATTCAAAATCATATTAAAAATCTGTACAGAATGACCTTAAAAGTACCATTAAATAGTTTCAAATCAAAAAGGTGAACCGTAAATGCAAGTATTCGGCATGAAAACACTATCAGAAGAGCAAGATGTCAAACCGTTACGTGGTAAGTCCAAAATTCATCAATAGAGAGTATTTCCAACACTCGTCCTGCTTGATAAAAGATAAGACAAATAATTACTCTATATTTGAGAATCATAAAAATCAGAACAACAGGACTATTTCGATCATTAACATTTTGGGTAAACGTCAGGTCACCTAATATTGCCCGATCAGTTTAAACTCCTCTTTGGAAGCCATGTTTTGACCTCTCAAGCTTTCGCGCTAGGAATGATCTCTACCTGTCATTGACTACTGATGCATAAAGCTTACCGATGGCACCCATTAGAAATATTGCCCTATAATCATTTGAGTCATTCATTTTGCCTTTCCTCGTATATAGCGAGACGACTCCTGTGTCTACCCATTCACACATGATCGGTTGAACGCCTCGCCAACATTAGATTTCGTTATCTTTTATAAGCCTGAAAATCTTCCCGAAGATGTGTATTGAGATATCTCACCAGCCTCCGGCTTCACTTTATCTGCCACTTTTTGGTAGCGATCCTTTATCCGTTAATTCTCATTTTTGATACGAAGACACCTATCATCAGCCGTGTTTTTTGATAGTTTTTACCAGCTGCATGATTTTGGGTGTGGATTTACAGCAACGCCTTCATAATACTGTGAAGATGGGAACAAGACCGAATAGTTTTGAATCGCTGGTAGAATTAATAAAAATCTATGGACAGAGTTTGTCTCCCCTTATCTTCACACATCCTCGTCCTTGAGAGTGAAGATGCTGTACGCTGTTTTGCTATCCAACCAGTAAAATACTCATCTTATATGGAAGGTGTTTGTAAACAGAACAGCCGATATTATAAGTGACAAATCGTGACGATAAGTCTTTATATTAAAAGGGTATCAAGATTCTTTTACATCACTAAAATCCGGGCAATATATAATGCATCAGCTTATTTCTTCAATTCCACTACTTTAATGTATTTCTTAGTTAATCACGCGAATACTTGTTCAATTTCTTATTGAATCTAACTGCTAGAAAAAATATCAGTTAATATCAATCATTAATATACGATTTGAACAGGAAAATGTGGAGCTTTCAGAATTGCGAAAAGGAAAATATCAAAGCACGTTTTACTGGAACTAATATACGCAATACTACATTCACTTGTGCTTTTATTTTCATATTTCACAAACAATTTGTTGACGAAATAATTTTTGTGATAGAAAGCATACATCCTAAATTGCACAAATTTAAAGATTAGATAGTGACACCACCTCCAGAGTTATCTTCGATAGTTTTTGGCTTAGCAAAACTCAACAAGCACATTTCCTCTAAAGCGAACGTTACTACTACTACATTTTCCTGCTCAAATAAAAATATTGCAAGGCCAGCTACTTTACAATTAAACTATTTTGAGTTTATAGGTTGCGCTACTCGAACTTCATTTCCATTTCAATACAAGGTCATCAAATACCATCACAGTTCGCTTAAAAACCCACCACAAGAAAGACATTTGCATAAACAAACCCCAAAGTGCTTCTCTGAAATATAAATTTGTTTTGGATTTCATACAATACAAACATAGATGCAGACACGCATACTGGCACCGACCTGATGTACGTAGACTAATAAAAGAGGCGTCTTGTAAAAAAACTACTATTGGGGAGGAGTTAGTTTTAAGGGAGAAGAGGATTGAGATCGCGTCTACAGCCGATGAGTTTAGGCTTCAGTTGTATCGAAGTCAACTTGGCTCGACTCCTTCTCACCACGATAGTAGATACAACAGAAGATTAGGAATATTGCAAGACCGCCCAAGGGTAGAGAAGAAGCAAACAAGTTGGCACTGTAGTAACTTCCAAGGGCATCTTGCATACGGGCTGGAAAAAGAGGAAACAAAAACACGTACATAAGGTAAATAGAAAAATAAAACCTGGCAGTAAAATTCCAAATTCATCAACTATGGTAGAGAACCAAAAATCATGGCACTATGAACTTAAATATCGATGACATCGCAATACCATAAAGTCGGGGTGTCAAAAGGTGTGAAGTGGTAAAAGTATTAACATACTAATTCTAGTAGTAGTACTAACTACAACTCAAACTCTACTGAACCAGATTGAACCAAAGTGAATTCGATTCGAAAATACTTCAATTAAATACAGTGAGTACAAACGTACTACCTTTGTATTTTTCAAAATTTGCAAAAGGTTTTGTCACAGTAAACGATTAACGCTAGCTGGAATATCTACAATACTGAGCTGCTAACCGAAAGCTTGGAATGACTGCGGAACCATTCCAGAGCCGCTTAACTATCGAGGGAAGTCGGAAGAGCGACTGAATAAATTCATACGGAACTTTGTTGAAGGGGATATGTTTGCCATATTTTTAACGAATAGTCCAAACGGAGCGTATGAACAAAAGGGAGATATTTAGGATAATCTGAGATCTACAGGATCTACAAAACACCGAAATGAGAGAAAGCTTACTAATTTAAGAGGTAGCTGAGAGTTAAACTAAACATACTTTATGATATTGATAAGATGCATTTGCAATCCCCTCTAATAGGCAAACAACCTCCCCCTCCCCCGCTAATTGCAATTTATTCTGTCCATTATATTAGACACATTGGCTAACTTAAACCTAGGTCGGCTATTTAATAATATTTTGTGGTATACAAATTTCCGAAACTCAATTCCATTCTGCCTTGTATCTAATAAGTGTATACAGCTTCTGTTCTAGTATAGGGGCAGGTAATTTTGAGGCTCTTTATGGGGGAGTTTAGTCATCCTAGGTTTCACAATTAGTAGTTTAGCTTGTTAGTAGTGGGAAGGGTCAAACATATGTTGCTTCAATTATTAAAGCTCATAGGCTATAATGAGTACCTTTAACAAACATAAAGAGGTAATGCATATTAGGCTAGTTATAATTACAAAGGAACTGCCACATACCTCCAAGAAGTGTTCCAGCTAAATTGAAAGCACCAGTGAAGCAGAGACTGATGCCCAGTCCAGCAGGAAAGTTTGTCTCATTGAGGAAGAACTCGAGCATAGGACCCAGGATAGTCATGAAAGCACCATCGGTCATGCCGAGGAGGAAGCAGATGGCCGCGAATACACTTCCCGCAGTGGTAGAGAAGAGATCGGGAGCCTCGGTTCCACTCACACCGAGTGAGGTAACGTAAGTTGGGAGGGGAGCGTGAGTGAAGGCCAGAGTCATGGCTCCGTTCAGGAAGAGCACCGTGGCGAAAACATACATAAGACCATTCATCTTTCTCCGGTTTGTCACTTTCAAAGGATTGTGAACCTTGGAAATCACCAATCCAAAGAGAATTTGACCTGCAATAGATAAAAGTAGATTTTTGTGAAAAATTTACTAATCCCATAATTTATCATAAATCAACATCATGGAACCTCAGTAATCAAGCCCTAATCAAATGAATAACCTTGTCGTATTTTAATTATCTAGATCTGAAACAAACACATATTTCTTCTCGGTGACTAAAGCTTTTCTTGCCGCTCTTACTATGGGTATAGGTAAATTCATAAAATGTTCTCCTTTCGCAAGACCTCATTTGTACCAACTATCCACTGTAAATAATGAAGAAAAAATGCATGTTACCGTTCAGTTTTTAATCTGATGGTCTTCCTGATGAGTCCCTTATCCTTTCAAAAAATGTGCTTCAAATAAATATTTTTTCTCCAATTTCACTGTCTAGAGTATTCGGTATTTCCGAACCTAGTCCCAAAAGAACAAATCTCTTAGTCATATAAAGTTGGGAGAAATATGTGTGGTGGCAAACGTCAGTGCTACACCAATAATCCGAACTAAAGACCGTCTCTTTTGGAGGTGAAATCACCTTATTCAACTGTCCTGGTCAACCAAATCATTATTCTCGAAAGCTACGAAAGCTTAAGTTATCATTTTAATTTAATAAATTGGGACCTAACACTTATTTTTGGAAAAGCTTTTAGATTTCTCTCATTTATTTATAAATTCATTGATAATTTTACCGATTGAATTGATTTTCATGGATCTCGGAACCGTAGTATTGGAAGAACTTAGCTATGATATCACTGTCAATTTTGACGTTGGATCGTTCGATTGAACTGATTCTAAACACATTGTGTTATAAAATCTACCATCCCCCATAGAATAGGGAACTAATTTCTGAAAGCTATCATTCTTCGTGTCCTATCTTCACTATTTTAAATCATTTATTTTATCACAATAAATTTAAATGATATTTAAATGATAATTCTAGTCTTCAGGCTGTTATTAACTCACCGGCACAAGAGCCAAGACCAATAAGAGAGGGATACCAAGCCAGTTGAGTTTCAGCCACAGAATTGAGCTCAGTGCTCAAATCCAACCCCGAGAGCCACTCAGTTCGGACATAGTCATAGACGAATGTCCAAGGAATCACTACGCCAGCTGCAGCCATGCCATTGGTCAGTACATAGGTGATGAAAGGAGCATTGGTCCAAACTGACCTTGAGAAGAGGCATGAAAAGCTCTCCCACAGTTGCTGACGGAATTCTTTCCAGTGAACACCGTAGTCTTCTTTGAAATCCAGCTTGGAGTATTCGGAGCGCCTAGCTCTTGGACGTTGTTGAACAGGGGTGAGAATCATGAAAATTGGGCACAGATACCAGAAATTCTTTAATCGACTCCATACTCGAGAGCAAAGTGATTGTTCTGCAAGGTATTAAAATTAAATGTTTATATATACTGATAATTCCCTTCTATCTGCAGCCCCTCCTACCTTCTTATATCTTCAGCAACCGACATACCTTTCTCTTTTCTCTAATCTATAAATTCACTGACGAACAATCAAAGTATACACCTTTTGACATACCAATAATAGGATAATCAGAAATCCTAATGAAATTCTGCGAATGAGAAGTGTTCATTGAACATTTAATAAAAAAATCGTACTTGGCAGATCCACTTCCACACTTGGTTCGGAAACATCAGAAAACGATTTCACCCTAAATTAGGAGAAAGTGATGAGGTTAATAACAACTAAGAGAAAGTACGTTTATAATGTTATAATAAGTGTAAACTAACTTGACTTCTCCCTCGTCGGGTTTTTCATCTAAAATTAATAAATTTTTGTTGCAAATGTTGTTTGTAATGTATGTTTGAAGATATATCGAAGTTTTACATTATAGAATTGGCAAATAGTTTAATTATAATAAAAAATCACAGCATTGTACTTAGAAATGGGAGGAAAATTAGGGGGATCACGAATAGTTACTTAGTATTCACAAATTTGTGAATAATTGAATACAGTACAATAAATGCGGTTATATATCATCGAATTACGAAAAGAATACTAGCCTTTATATATTCTCTTTGTGTAATCTCTTTGGTTAAAGAAATTTAAAAATAGGATGCTTCAAAATCATACCAATACTGTCAGTTAATTATGCGTTTATTTCTCGAAGTTTAATAATTATTGTCAGTGACACTTTCGGTAATCCGTTTAGCAAAGCAATTATTTAGTAATTAGGTCAACAACAAAGAAATGATAAAAATTTTCTTGGCATCAAATATCAAAAATAATAAAATGGCCAACAAGCTCCGAACATCAGAAACATGAATCCATCCAGGAACGTACGAAACAAACTCTAAAATATAAATCTAGGAGCATTAGAACGTGAAGCAGTGAACTGTGTCCATTAAGTAAGAGATGCAACCATGAATCCGAAAACCAAATGATACTGACTATATTCTCAATTTCTACCGAATTTTCTCTCATCATCCCTTGTTGGACCATTTTACCGTTCTTCTTATTTATACGCCTTCCCATGAACTAAAATTATCATGTTTGCTTTATAGTAGAAATAACAAACTTTTGAGACATTGATTAAAAGAATATTACCGGCAGATTATCAATAAATCAGAAACTTCATAAGCATAACATTATGATTAGATTGTACAAATGATAAGAACTTGAAGGATGAATCCTTTCTTCTCCGAAATGTTTATCTTACATACTCTCTAATCATCACTAAATTTGATTATCTTGTCTTTATAG